>VZTR01018936.1:492649-508937 GCA_013400775.1 Chaetops frenatus
TTTTTTCTTCTTTGCCCCCCGTTTTCCCCCGTTCGCCCTTCGCAGCAGCGCAGGAGGCGGCTCCGCGGCGAGCCCTGCGCTCGCCCCCACAGGTGGCCAGGCTGGGCCCGCTCGCTGCCTCCGGACCCGGGCAATCAAAACCTGCAGCAGCCCCTTAAACGGGGTGTTGCCAGGACCGGGGTTTCTCCTTTGTCTATTTTCATGCACCTGTCCGATTTAATGTGTGTGTGTGTGTGTTTTTTTTTTTTAATTTTTTTTTTTTTTTTTTTTTTTTTTTTTTGACAGGAAAGAGGAAGAGCTTGATTCGAAAGATGCTATCATACTGCATCAGTTTTCAAGGCCTAGGAATGGCGTTCCTAGTTTATCCCCGTTCTGCCTGAAAATGGAAACATACTTGAGGATGGCTGATTTACCCTACCAGGTACATGGTGTGCAGTTTGCCCTTGCATTGCAGCTCTCTGTAATTGCGTGAAGTGGCACATAGGCATCCTGCCTCTCCTCCCCCCAGTCTGTCTAACTCAGGGAGATGTAAACATACACCTACAGCTAGGTGGGTATGCCAACACTTTTATGTGTCCAATTAAATTTGGTGTATAACCTTTAAAGATATGACTTGGATAAGATTAGTCTGGAACAGATGTAGATTTAACTGTCAAAGGTAAGTGAATGTTAAGAAGTTAACTTGTCTGGAAATGCTGAAGTGGGAGAATAGTCTATAATTAATATAACACTAAATAACACCCCAGAACTAAAGCAGAACACTGTTTGATCTTTGAATTTCACCACGCTAAACACATCAAGATTAGGAAGCTGCAGCTTCTTATTTTTCCGGAGATCTTATCTCTGAAACTCTCCTGGGAAGAAGTGCTTACCTTTTGCTTCACCTCCCATGGCTAATGCTTCCTCCCCATTGAAGTGAGACAGGATTGTTTTTAGAGGTCATGAATACCGCTCCTTAATTGTGGTTGGGTGCATCCCATGCCGTCTTCCTGCAGGGGGTGAAGCCTGAGCTACTCCAGTGAATAAAAGTGTGGGAGTGGATGCTTGAATCTCGCGGTCTTGCCCATCAGCGTCGCGGCTGAGTTGGGATGCTGCAAGTGTGGCACAGACCTTGTGGTGGTGTTGGCAAACTGTACAGCACACAGGCTCTTTGAGACGAGATGGTTTTCTTTTTTTTTGTTAAGCACTGAATGCCTTTAAGATGATAAAATAGTGGTGAAATATGTAGCTAAGATCTTATGTAGAAGAAATGTCTGGGTTTTTTTCCCTTTTTTCTTCTCCCTCTGTTTTTAAGTGATATAAATTTGGCATTTTCCTTTGTCTCAAAGAGACTGAGCTGTGGGTAAGTTCCACACTCAGCCCCCATGGGTTTAAGTCACTTCTTACTGCTTCATACGTAAGTGTTAAGAGGAATATTTTGTGTAAGTCCAATGTTGTACAGAGGAAAACCAACCCTATTACAACTTTTTTTCTAACACATTTGCCATTGCTATTTAGCTTCATATGTGGCCAAACTCCTTTATATTGGAAGAGAAAGAGAGTCTAATCAGTACATTTTGCTTAATTCTTTTAAAGAATTTAATGTTTTGTTACAATTCAGTGGTACTTGAATCAGATACTTGGGAGTACTAAAGAGGAAGACTTCCATCCTATGGGATGTATTTTCCTCATTTAGGCTTACAGAACTTGCAAGATTCTGAAGCTTGAACATGTCCTTGGAGCAGGAGGACTTTGTGCACACTGCTTTCCTCAAAATAATTTGGGTAGAAATTGCACGTTTGAGGGGATGACTCTTTTGGTGAGATCTGTTTTCTTTCTAATGGCAGCTGATGCAGTTCAAAGGTTTGTGATGGTCAAGCTTGCTCTGGTGGAGATTAGCTAAAGAAAGCTGCATTATAAAAGATGGTTGTGACAAGACATGGTCGCTCAGAAGTGACACAGGTAACACAGCATTTGTGTGATTCAGGATGGAGTCCTTTAGAGAGCTCATGCTGGTCGGAAATCACCTCAGCTTTTTGGAGAGAGGAATTTCCAGATGGTTATCCTGCCCTCTTTATTTTCTGTACTGAAGGTCAGCATTGCTTTTTGGTGGTGCAGGGCTCTATCCCTGCTCACTGGCTGTGAGCACACTAAACTGACAAGACCATCAAAAGCAACAGCTTCAGCTGCTTCCTCTTGTCCTTTCCTGCATGTGCCTCTCTGTGGCAGCTCAGGCTGATCAGAGTTGCCCTAGCTCGAGCCATGAAGTTTTAGTTTATTTGGTTTCAACTCAGCTTGGTTCCCCACGTGCTCTGTGTGCCATGTTGCAGGAGCAGGAATGGGTCCTGCGGGTGCTGGGAACGCCAGGTTGCTGCTTTTAGCTGTGTTGGCTTACATGAGTTTAAGGTGTTTGTGGGGTTACTGACCCTCTGAAGGGTTTTAGAGGTGAGTTTGGTGGAGCCAAGCTTGAGAGCTGAGGACGCAGCTCTTTTTTTCTCTGGAAGAAGCAGATGTTCTTTCTGTCCTTGTGTTAGGAGTGTGGTGCTGCATTGGGCTCTGGCAGGTGGAGGAAAGTATGGGTGCTGCTGTGGGATTGAGCGGGAGGGGAGCTGAAGCAGGCACTGTTCTTGGCTGGAGTTTCTTATACTCTGCCTGCAGAGTTTTATTGTGTTACCCTTAGGACGCTGTAGGTGACAGAGGCATCTGATGGCTGCCTGGCAGGCAGCAGGGTAGGTGTGGAGGGGGCTACAGCAAGATCCAGAAGGAGACACCTTGCTTCCCTGCACACTGTCAGGGGCCATGATGGGGAAGTGCTGCAGGTGACATCCTGGTGCTCATCCCAGGAAACCTGCTGTGGTCATCACCTTGCTGGGCAGGGACTGCTTTGAATGGAGGGTTATGAAATTGAGGGAAGAGAAAACAGTGAGGTGCTCAGACAGCTTTTACTCTTTTGATTCCTTGTGTTTATTGTAGTGCATCAGACTGTTGAGTATTGTGCTTTGTGTGTTACACAACATGCTTTGATGGCACATGAGGGCTGGAGTAGAGTGACATATTCCTACCTTACTCTCACCCGAATTTATCCCAACACATGTGCTCTTGTCACATGCTTATGTTTTCTTGAATCTGCCTCTCTATGTGCGAGTTCTCAATCAAAAATTATTTGGGCAGCCCCACCCCAGCTGGCCTGGGTTTTCAAAACATTGATGCTTTTCTTGGTAAAGCTTGCTTTGAAAGAGCCCCCTTCTGTGTCGTCATTGAGATCTTTTGGGTATTCCTTGATCACCTAAAGAATGTGAAGAGCTGAGCCTTTATGTAATCTAATAAATAATTAGCACAGTAGGAATGTGCTGTTTTCATGCCAGGTCTGTGGAAATGGCAGCCTCCTTAGGAAAAAGACATGAATAAAATCATAAGCAGCAGTAACTGAAAATTTTGAAAATTAAAATCTAACTTCTTCTGGATAGTACGGTAAAATAACCCTAGAAATACCTTGCGCTATTCTTTTTGTGAATTCCTCTTTAAATGAGGTTCTGTAGACCTATTGTTATTGTTGCTCTGCAGGCACTCAGTGTACTGTGAGTTACGAGGGGACATTCTTTTGGTTTTTAATAGTATCATAGGTTTTCCGTGCTTAGCAGCTGGAACCATTTTTAAGTGGAAAATTGATAAATATTTGATAGCAATTAGTATCAGCCATAAGGATATAGAGGTTTCAAGCCTAAAAATGCCTGTTTGAAAACAATGAATACAGGAACAGTATAACAGATTTCTCAAGAGACTAAGGCTTTCTCAGGTCACTGAAAATACTTCCTATTTTGTTTGATAAACTGTATGTAATGAAACACAAAAATCTTTTTAGGCAATGTATTTATATGTATTAGATATATGTGGTTGAAGAAATGTGCAGCTGAATAGTAAGAAACTGCTTTTTTCTGGGTTGCAAATGGTATGGACTGCAGTAACTGCAAATGTAATAAACACATCTTCAAGTCCTGTAGCTTTAGCAAACCATCAGTGTTTGTGCACAAGACAGGAAATATATTACTGGAAGGGCTTAATGAAGATTAAGCCAGCAATGCTCAGTGTCTTCTAAACACTCTTTGTAGTTCCAGGAAAACCTTGTGCTTCTGTAGTACAGCCATAATGAAAAATTATGGAAATGTATCAGTCAGTTTCGGTGCTGAAAGACCATTTTTGATGAAGGAACGTTCTTGAAAGGTAGAACAACAGGGCAGTGCTCTCCTTTCAGTTTCAGACATTCAGCAGTTTCAGAGCTTGTGCCATGGAATTGGCCCCTGTCTCACCCACACGTGCAGATAGGAGGTGCTTTATTCACCTGCGCAGGGGTGCGGTGGGTGAGACATGGTATAATCCAGTGTCCCTAGCATTTTGTTTGTTTCAGCACAAACCCTGGAAGAGGCTACAGCCAGAAGGCATTGTTTCCCAGAAGTGTTACCCTTTTGTTTTCATCGGGAAGGGAAGAGCCTCTGGGAATGGCTGCGTGACTGTGTGCATTGCACATCTGCGTTTGGAGTGGCAGCCAGGATGCTGGCGCTCTCAGGCTGAGCAGGAGGCATGTTCTGGTGTATGCTCCTTGCTGCCAGAGCACCTTAATCCATTTAAAGTGGATTCAGGAAGGGTAAATACTTGAGACCCAAACAGATCAATCCAGAACTGCAAACCCTAAACCTCCAGCCATTAGGTCCTGAAATGCTTAAGGTGACTGCCAGAGTCTTTATTGTGAGCCTTTGCTGTTCAGCTTTCTGAGGTTGGAGTTTTCATTCACTAAATAACAGGATGTGAGGATGGGAATCACAAGGAAGGAAAAAAGTTGTGCCTTGTGTCTCTGCCTTCAGGAGTAAGAGAATTGAAGACAAATGTCTGATCATGTTTTGGCAGCCAGCACTTCCTCTCATGCTTGTCACATGAGATGGAAATGCTCTAATCTGTTTCACCTTGTCATGGGAAAAACAACTTGCTGCTTCTGTGTGAGTGTTATGCTGAGCAGGTGTAGCAGTATTCAGCAGTGCAGTAGTGCCGTGCTCTACTGTGCTGGGCTCTTGGGAGACCCAGCTGTAACAAGTATGTGTGTATTTCTAAGTTTTGAAGTTGCAGAAAGCAGATTTCCCTTCTGCTGAGGGAGGGAAAGATATGTCTTTCATATACACTTGTGGTTTGTCCTTGGAGGTAATGCAGCCATCTGAGTTGGGTAGTGAATTTATTTTTTTTAAAGTACTTTTAACATGAAAAGTGCAGATGTGTGCAGGAACTGAATTTAGTTGTGAGTCTTGTGATTTAAAACTTGTTTAGAATAACGGGCACAGTATTCTGCGAGATCTGAGCATCTCCAACCATTAAATAACCCAGGTATTTAAATAATATTATATCACATTGCATTCAGCATAAAAGCATGGAACACCTTGCAGGGCCTGGAAATAATTTTATCTGGATTATCATGTAGGGTAAAGCTGCTGCTGTGATTGAATAGCCACTGATACTCTTGAGTATGAATTAAAGGAAAAGGTTTGTTGTATTTGTTTATTTGTTTCTTTAAAAACACATTTATTGTCATTGAAACAGATCTGGAAGGGCCTTTTTTTGTCTTTATGTTTGTTAACTTGTTTGGTTTTTTTTCTTAGAACTATTTTGATGGAAAACTTTCCCCTCAAGGGAAAATGCCTTGGATTGAATACAATCACAAGAAAGTATCTGGCACCGAGTTCATTATTGACTTTTTGGAAGAGAAACTTGGAGTGAATTTAAATAAACACCTTGGTCCGCATGAAAGAGCTGTTTCCAGAGCTGTGACCAAAATGGTGGAGGAGCACCTGTACTGGTAAGCTTGCATGGCAAAGCTGGCTGTGTTCTTGTGCTGCCAGATCTGTCCTTGAGCTTGGGCCTTGACACAAATGCTTATTTTCTCTTGCAGAAATCTTGGATGCCCAATTATTAACTTCACAACTTTCTTCATCCTAGGAAACTGCTGCTCCTTTCTGTGTACAGTGGTATGAGCAAGGGTTAATTCCCTTTAAAAGTTATGTTGTGCAAGCAAGGTAAAGTCAGGCCCTTTGACTGCAGCTTTGTAGAAAGAAGTAGCAGTGGGATGCTCCTCTGTTCAGTGTGACTTCTGTATAGGAGCAGACTTCTTAATAAAGACCAAAATATCAAGGTGACTGAATATATTTGTGGTGGTTGGGTGGGTAGAGGAACAAATCTAGTGTTTGTGGTGAATCCAGAATATTGTTTTCTTACTTTTACTGATTTTAATTACATGTGAGTGATTGCAGTATGGATCATTGCCTTTCCTGCAACACTGAATACTCCTGTTGATATGTGTTGTTGACAATACTGCCAATTGATAATGTACAGTATTAGTCACAGTATCAGAAGCTGAAGTATGTATATGAATGGAAAACAGAAATAGAACCTTTCTGGTACTTTATGCATTTTACTGACACCTTTGAAAATAATACCTGTGATTTCCTTTGTGCTTTACATTTCAGTCCTTTTTAAGTTGCCCTTTCTAGTCTGGGCATAGAAGCATCAGGTAGACATGCTACATTTGCTGCCTTAGCAGGCACAAAAGTTTTTCCCAATAGTTTACTTTCTAGTATGCATTTAAGTCCTTGCTACACTAAGTTTTGCATTTGTGTTGCACATTTTTTCTTCAAAACAGTGTGTGATTTTTAAATTGAGTGCATTTACTTGCTTTTTCTTTCACCTTTTGATTGAAGATCAGTGGCAACATGGGTACATACAGTTCTTCAAGTAATTTTTAGTGTCTCCTGAGAAGAATTTTAGCACTCAGTAACTAGCAGATGGAAATGATTTGGTTTAGAAATGAAATCTCTGCCTTCCAAGAAGTGTGGACTTCACCAGTTATACCCACCTGCAGTGTCGTAGCCTCCCAAACATGATACAAGCAGCCTGTAAATTACATTTTTTGTTGTTTCATTTTTCCACCCTCAGTTATTACAGCTGCCAAAGGGAGGATGAAGCCTTTTAGTCCTCTTACGCTTCATCTCCGTGTCTTAGTGTTGGTTGTTTCATGGTTCATAGATTTAACTGCATTAAAGGCATCATTACTGATGGCAGGCTTATACTGCTGTTTGTGTCTCAGTTACAATGTGCTTTCCTCTGTGAAGGTGGTGTCCATCCATCCAGGCTCCCCTGGAGCTGGCTAGGCATTGCTGGACATGACATAGACAGGTGTGGAGGACAGGTACTGCAAATTCAGGCACTGGCCCAGAGAGGAGGCATTAAAACAAGTAGACAAATTTACATCAAGAACAGAGATGTGCATGCCTGGCTGTGTATCCCTGTGGCCTTTCCTGTGTAGTCAGATAGCTGAGTTCCTCCAAGCCATGTATTTTTGCTGCAGTGCAGTAAAAAGTCCAACTGTAAGTCTTACTGTATGTCCCTGTGGCTGTACCAGAGACTCAGTATGCTGGTGAGGTTACACCTTGCAGATTCCTTGTAGTAGGCAAAGCCTGAGCCGTGAGGTGTTGCAGTTGTACTGCTGTAATTACTGGAGAACAGCTTTGACCATACTGTAGTTACACCAAAATAAAAATCCAAGCTTCACTGTGTAGGACTGTATTTCTCCTTGACAGCATTGCATCTGTGGTTGTGGGATCCCTTCACATCTCTCCCTGAACCTTCCCACTTCCCACCAGAAGTTTAGGGTTTTTTTCTTGGTGTCCTTGAGTTCCATGGTGAGGAATTTGGAACAGTGATTACCCTTCTGCAGAATAAGGTATATAAAACCAAGCCTCCAATACATAATGTCATTCCTACTGTTTCATTGCCAGCAGCATGCAAAGTAGCTTCATAATAAATAAGTAATAGTGTAGTGCATTTATTGGACAAAGAAGAAAAGTACATCCTGTGGTGTGCTGTCTCTGGGTGGAGCTAATCCTGGTGGATGTTCAGCGCTTCCTCCATAAATGTTTAGTTTTGCCAAGGCAGTTGCCCATCTCCAGCAGTTAGTGCCTCTTACGTGTGGAAGTGGCTGCTCTGGCTGGAGCTGAGAGCAGTCTGGGGCTGTTGAAAGCCTCAGCCTCTGGACACCTTCTCTCTGGCCTGTGGCACTCAGAAAGGCTCAGGCAGAAAGACAGCAAGTGAGCATGCCTGTGTCGGTGCTGGGGTTACACCGTATCTCTGAGATGCACAAGACTGATTTGGAGCTGGTGCTGGAGCTCCAGTCCCTGGAGAATGCAGTAAACCGTTGGGGTTTTGCCATGTTTAATTGGCAAAAGAAAAAAACTCCTCTAAGCTGAGTGGGTGTTAGGGCAAGCCAGCAGCAAAGAGATGGAAATGGAACAATTTTGTGGCTCTCACCCCAGGTCCTGGATCCAATGCAGACCTATGCCTTCTGCATAGGCTTGCTCTGGGTCACCTGCACTACCTGCAGTCACCTGTGGGCCCCCAGAAACTAGTGGGACACCCACAGCCACCTTTGGGCAGTGCGTTGAGTTTTTGGTGTAACTGCAGCACAATCGTGGGATCAGACCTCATGTTAAGAGAGGTCTGGTTCTCACTTCCTTCTGGAACTGGCATGCTGGGCTCGACAATACTGCTGGGATTCAGGCCAGGCAACTCCTGGTGCCTGTAGGGCTAGCAGTGAGATGCTTTCTGTCACTTTGATCTCAGGAGAGGGATCTTAGGTTGGTGACACTAATGTGCTTAGTGAGAACATAAAGCCTTGAATATTCGGCTTAAGCAGACCAACGCGTTAGATTAGTTGAGCTGTATTGTCAAACACAACTGTAGTGATTTATAAATGTCTGTGTATGTATATATACACTTGCAAATATATTTGACTTGTTTCTTGCCGTTTCTTTCAAGAAGCGAACATCCCATGTGATGAATTCTTGAAGTACAGGAAGAACATGGTATGAGAATACAGATGAATCTGACTTTGTTCAGTATTCAGACCTGCCATGTGTTAAACATAAAATATTTTTATAATGTAAATATGATTAAATACATCAAGCCAATTTTAAGAGTAGTGTCTCCTACTGCTAAAAATGATGAGGCTTGAATGCCACTGCTGGCTTAAAAGCCAGTTGCTCTGAGAGATTGCAGAGCACGTAGGGTTTCTATTGCTGATTGTGGAATGAATTTGTTATAATCCTTTTGTATATCAAGAAATTCTAGTCTGCACAGGTTTAGATGGGAAAAATAACCCCCAGTTCACATCCTTGTAAATGCTTCCCCTTTGCCTTGAAGTTCAGACAGTTTTGGGATAATCAGGCAAGCTGCTGTTGATGGGTCACTTTCTTCATCTCCTCACCTGATTCATGTATTGAGGCCAAAGCTGCTGTTACATTTCGACTTCAGATTTACTTCACCCCCACAGCATTGCTCTTTAATGTATTATTGTTTTATTTATACTCCAAGATTTGTACTGTTCTGCTGGCACAAATGTGAATGATAATGTTTCCCAAAATGCTCTGTTCAGGCCAATATTTAAAATAATTATGTCATCACATAAATACTTACTCTAGTGTAAAATGCGTAGTTATGTTCTACTGAAGTAGATTATGTAGACTGCCCAATTTGTGGCATTTCCTAACCTTTTGTAATATTGATAATACTCCACTAATGTAGTCTGAATAGAGGAGTGATGGGTGGAATTAAATGGTGAGAAGCATATTTTAGTAGAAAACACAACTTAATGAAACCTTGAATAGAATTCTTTTAACGAAGTGCTTGTAAAGCCAGTTTTAAAAAGTGTTTTTAACTCTCCCTGAATTGTAGCCTACTTTTATCCTTGTTGTGTTCTCAGAACTATAAACTCTGATTGTCTATTTAACTGCCTTCTTTGCCCACGTAAATTTGAGATTTGGGACATGTAACAATTCTGCTCATTCAAAGTGACAAGCAGATGTCTTAAGATTTGTGCTTGACAGTTTAGCCTAAGCAGGATTACCTGAATCCTGTGCAGTTCTCTGTTGCTGTCCTGGTCACTATACACCTGATCTGATTTCTCTGCTTCTTCCAGACCCAAAGACCTTCTCTCTCAGGGCAAGCGAGCTCTAGGGAAATGTATTTTTGCTTTATAGTATGGGCCAATTAGCTTTGTGGGAAACCTTGTTCATTCTGTTTTATGAAATGAAAACAATTTTGGACATGGTTGATCGCTCTTGGTGCAGTGCCAGCTCGCTGGTGTGGTTGGAGTGAACAATAATGATGTCAAGTCCAGAGATTAGGTTTAGTCTTGTGCAACTGGGGTGACTTAAAAAATGCTGTGGTAGAGTATCCTGTGTTCTTCTTCTGTTTTGTTTTGACTTATTTTTCTTGTTGCCCTTTTCCAGGCCAGGCCTGTTGTCCTAAAGCAACTAAAGTGTATTGCAGAGTTGCCAGATGCATGTGGTGAGGTCCGTCCTAGGGAAGGAGGGTCTTTGCAGCAAGACTGAGCAGTGCTTCCAGAGAGCAAGTTCTTCTTAGTTTATTCAAATAATAAGTAATAACTTACAGATTAGGAGAAGAATTCATTCAGAGCAGCACTGTGGAGAAGGACTTGGGGACTCTGGTGGATGAAAAAAGCTGGACATGAGCCAACAGTGTCAGATGGCATCCTGGGCCACATCAAGAGAAGTCAAGGGAGGTGATTCTCCCTTTCTACCCTGTGTTTGTGAGACCCCCACCTGTTTCCAGCTCTGGGGTCCCCAGCATAAGAAGGAGCTGGATCTGTTGGAGCAGGTCCAGAGGGAGCCACAAAGATGATCAGAGGGCTGGAGCACCTCTCCTGTGAAGACAGGCTGAGAGAGCTGAGCTTGTTCAGCATTGAGAACAGAACACTCCAGGGAGATCTTGTTGTGTCTTCTAGTACTTAAATGGAGCTTATAAAAAAGGAGAGTGACTTTTTACATGGGTGGATAGTGATAGGACAAAGGAGAACAGTTTTAAACTAAAAGAGGAGAGATTTAAATTAGGTATTAGGAAGAAGTTCTTTATTCGAAGGGTGGTTGCCTAGAAAGGTTGTGGATGGCCTATCCCTGGAAGTGCTCAAGGCCAGGTTGGATGGGACCCTGGGCAAACTGATCTAGTATGCTTTCCCATGGAGTGGGCATCCCTGCAGTGGACATTCAGTTGGAAGTAGATGACTTTTAAGGTCCTTTCCAACCCAGGTCATACTGTAATTATTTCCTAGTGTTCACATCAAGAATTTTTCCTATTCAGAGCTGTACCTGCTGAAGGGACCTTGTCCTTTGCCAGGCCTGTGAAACATGACTACTGCAACGTTCTGCTCTATAGAATCCCCTTATGCATTCAGCCCAGCCTTTTCCCATTTGTCTTAAATCCTGCTTTTCCATTGTTCCTGGAACAAGGCAGTCTCGTACCTCGTCTTCCACATAAAGTCAATGCTTTAGGAATTTCAGTAGCTATTCATTGCTGTGCTTGTTGGCTTCACATTCCTCCTGAACTGCTGGTGCCTCTGCTAAATCTGGCTCGGATTCAAACTTTGCATTGCTGAAATCTGCTCAATGACTTGAGTTCATCCATCAAGTTTGAAAAACCAGGACTGTGCAGAACACCCCATTTGAAAAGTGGTATTGAAGCATGTGAAATGTCAACAGGATGCTTTTGTTATAATTACAGAGTGCAGGAGGTTGTAGAGTAATCTGTTGAGGGTCAAAGCCATCAGTGGCAGAGTAGGTGCATTTCTGTTCTTCCCTGTTTATATGTTTACAGCAAAACCTGTTCACACCTCACTGTTACTGACTTCAGTGAAACCAGTTATTGCAGAAGACATTGAACTGCTGTGGACAATGTGAGCTTGATAAAATATACATTATGAAAAGAAGTCACAGGAGTTCTCCAGGAGATACTGGTTTTTTTTCCCTTTTCTTTCTTGAATTAGGTGAATCATGTCAGCAATAAGGAAATTATGTGGAGTTGGAAATATGTATAGTGATAAAACTGAAGTCATATTCCAGACTAAAACAATGAAGCCTTGGAATGGCTTGGAATGGAATATGTGTATCAATTCCCAGTGTTTCTGAGACCCTGCAGGCTTTATATGTTTATCTTGTCTGCTCTGAGATGTTTGTCGCCATTTTTCCAATATCCCTTGAACTTGGTGACAAACATATATATGGTCTTTTTGGTTTATTTGTAATATCTGAAGGTGCTGGATATTAAAAAAGTTAATGTTTCTTTTTTCATAAGTTTCTGGAGCAACAGATCAAGATATGTTTGCTTATAATATTAATAAAGAACAAAAATTAATGTGCAAAACAAAAATTTAGGCTGATGAGACAAATTTTTATAAAAAAGACTTTTAAAAAGAATATTATTTGCCATTCAATAAAGCATGGAAGGTAACAGAGTCCTTTAGAAATGTCTCTCTCATAAAATCAGCATTTTGAAGAGAGGAAACTCTACAGGAGAAAACCAATCCAATAGCCACTACCTCTTAATTTTTTAAATTTTATTTTTAAAAGTTCATGTTATTCTTGGTTTCTGAGGACAAGAGAAATCTTCTGAAAAACTACTGCTTCAGTATTTATGTCAGAGCAAAGTTACTCCTTGCCTAAGTGTCAGCAGTATAGAAAGGAGAGAGGTTGGTGGAAAAGATTGATTTCTGGGGGACTGTTTTGTTGTTTTGCACAGGTAGGTGCAGTGAGTCGTCTTTAGCTAATAAATGTGTTTGGCATTGCATTTTGTTACGTGAGTTTAGCAGAATTCTGCAGCTTTTACTTTATATTTCAATGTGAATCTCGTTTCCTCCTGAAATGAGTCATGATTTAATGAGAGAATAAGCTCTGGGCAGTCTGCCTAAGTACTGCGAAGTGGGTTTGCTCTCTGGCACTCTGAGTTGCCTCATAGTGTGCTGTTTATGGAAGCTACCTCTCCATCAGGGCAGTGAGCGCTCACCTGCCCGACCTCTGTGTGAGCCTCAGCAGGGTGGTGTTGGGCCCTCTGGGGATTACACTGCTAAAACTTGTTTCTGCATCCTTCTAGGACTTTAGCTTATTGCCAATGGGTGGAAAATCTTCATGAGACGCAAAAGATGGTTTCGCTTTTTGGCCCCTTCAGTGACTTGCTGAAGTGGATCTTCTGCCATCTGACCAAAGGAATCGTGAAGAGGGAGATGTACGGCCATGGCATTGGGCGCTTCTCGGAGGAGGAGATGTACACGCTGATGGAGAAGGACATGCGGACTCTGGCAGGCCTCCTGGGTAAGGTACAGCGGCTCATGGTGTTCTGTTCACAGCCCCTCTCTCCACAGGGTGGAACTGACCTCCAGTGCTTCCTGACAGCTCGATCACATACAAATAATCTCATTTTGGCAGCAGCTAGAGGCTGTCATTTAGTGCCTTCCTTGCTCTGGCAGAGACAGTGTTTCTTTTCCCACTGTTTGCTGCCAATTTGTGTGTCTAGAGGCATAAGAGGCTTCCTTCTCTGAGCACAGACTTTGTGTATATAGAGGAGCAAAACGTGGCCTGCTATTTTGGAAGAGCATTTAACGATACGAAATTAGGAAAATGTAGTGTTTAGTTCTGCAAATGAAACCTCATATTTATACATTTTTTTGGGGGTGAGGGTATGTGTGTCTCATTTTTTTATTTCATGGCTGTATTTCCTTTCCTCTTTTTTATCTGTGGCTGTTTGACGGATTGTTGTGAGGTTGCCATTTGAAAGTCCTTTGCTTTATTCAAAGCTCCCAGTAGGAGATGGTTCTGTGTTGTCAAAACAGGTGGGTTTAAGCTTCTCGGTTATCTTGGGTGGATCTCATACAGTTCGTCTTAAGGTTGACTTCACTTAGCTAGAATTACATGAACCTCATTTCTGTTGTGTGGCTCAGGTTGAAATCTGCACTGGAATTGTTTTGCACTGTACTTCTTGCCTTCTGCTCTAGTGAGAGCTAAGCATATTGTGCATCTGTATAAAACCTGCATTTTGAGGAATTGCTGTGGTGCAGGTTGTTGCTTTCCTTGAACTTCTGTCTCCCTTGTGCGAGAAACCAAGAGAGACAGTACCTGTGTGGCTGCTTTGTTCCCTGTAACAATTGCTTTAAAGAGGTGGCTGAGTGGAGGACAGGAGGATGGATACCTCCCTGCCCTGTGCTCCAGAGTGGGGACACATTGCACGTTCTCTAAAGAGACAGGTGTGCAGTGGATGAAAGGGAGAGCCCAGCAGAAGGCAGAAGCTACGTGCTTGCTGAGAAAGGGAAGGAAAAAACATGCTTCTGGACTTCCAAGCTGTTTTGCAAAGGAAGGTATTTGCAGTGGACCCAGATGGGGCTCTGTAGAGTTTTCTGTTACTTTGATTTGTAAAACCAACCTGTTGAATTGCTGGGTTGGGAACAAGGTGGAAAAAAATCCATGAGGTGCATGGACAGAGTGGGCAAGGGGAAGATTTGTTGATGGCTCCTCTTTTGACATCACTTTTGTATGCTGCATTTTGTTTGTTAACAGAAACAATTACCTATCTAGTGCATCTTCAGAGAAAATCTGTTGTTTGGTGCTTAAGAGGTTATTTTCCTTGAGAGGGAGGAAGGGAGGGAGCAGTTCAATTTAGCAGAGGAGATCTGGTCATACCTGCTGCAGCGCTGGGGCCAGCTCCAGGTGCTTTCCTCTGTGGGACTACCCATGCTGTAGTTTTGAGATTGGCACTGCGTGGCTCCATGCTCATCACATGGAGGAGTGGGGTTGGGACAGGAGCTGTAGAAAGTTCAGTCTCTGACTTAGTAGCTCAGCAAAGCCCCCTGGTTCTGGCTAGACAACTCTGTCAGTCTGAAAGGAGTGGCAGTGGATATGTCTGTGCTAAAGTCATCCCTGTCTGCCAAAAATAGACAGAACCCTCAAGAGAAAACTTAAATGTGTCCCTGTGATTTGTTTATTTCTCTGGAGTGTATAACTACACTCAGATTTGTAAAATTTCAAGTTCAAAGGGATCATTTAATCATCTAGACAGACCTCTGTGGATCAGACTGCTTGACTGCTGTTTTGAGGCCTGTGCCTTTTTGCTGGCTTGTGGATGGCTTTCTAAAAAGCAGCTAGTTTTAATTATGAGATTTCAGCAGGTGGAGGTGCCACCATTTTTATTAGTAATTGCTGGCAGATGTTAGTGACTATCTAAATTTGTTCAAAATCGGACTTGTTTCAAATGAGAGTTAGTTTGATTCTAGCCTGTGGGCAGATGCTCTTCCTGCCTTCCTTGGGTCATCTCCCTGTGAAGGTAAATGTTATAATCAGTCTCTGGCTTTTGTGGAAAATGCACTGGAAATCCTCAAGCACTTCTTCACTATTTCAAGTTTTTAATTGTATTATACATGTGTTACCAGCAGAGTTTTTCTTCCTAATTCCAGCCTGTTGTTGAGAATGTGCCATCAAAAAGCCTTGATGGGCATTTGCTGTGTTGCTGTTATTTTATTACATTACCAGCTGAAATTGTACATTTTTTTCATTTTCCTCTCTGAAATGGATGTCGGATTAGTCAGTGTGTGGTTATGTGAATCATTATGTTTTCTCTTTTGATTATTGGTGAGTTTGTCTACTTTTCTGTACTTGCCTTGATTTTCATTAACATCAGTATGCTCATGTTTTCTCAGCCGTTGATGGTTGGATCTAGTAACTGTGGCCTCCAAGGTAGTATCCTGGAATGGGGACAGGAGGTGGGATGAAGATTTCCAGCCTGACTAGAGGCTCCCCTGTTTCAGAGGGGGAAGGAGAAGGCAGTCAGTCAGCTTATTGCCTGCACAGTCTTTCTGAGATTCCCCTCCATATATATGTACCCAAGTGTTTGCCCAGAAGAGGAAGTAGTTGGGATTTTGGCTGTTATTTTAAGAGCTTAAAAATGATGCCTACGGTGCAGAATAGCTGCACATACCTGTCATGGGTTTGTTCAAAACCGGGCAGAAACACCATTTAGTGTAGCGGTTTCATATTCACCTGCTCGCCTGCTCACACCAGGCAAGAGTGCAGTGTAGTGGTTTCATGAGAATAAGGATTAAGAGAAATGCAAAACAGGCCTAAACTTCAAAGATAAAAATAGTTTATTAACAAAAAACAACAAAATCAAAATCAACCCCCAGGTGGTTTCTTCTTCCCCCAACCCCCCCTTTATCTTCTTTTACCACCATCTTTCTCATCAACAACACAGAGAAACAAACTTAGAAAATCCTTGGTCAATTTACCACTCTTGAAATAGGCTTTCATCAGTCCAATTGGAAGAAGTCTCTCTTGTCTCACTATGGAGATTTTCCCACAAGAAACACAAGTCTCTCGTGGAGTTCATATCACCGTGAACCCCCGCCCAGAAAGGATATTAGTTCACATGTGACACAAGTCTT
>VZTR01018936.1:509677-553176 GCA_013400775.1 Chaetops frenatus
GAAGTGCCCATCTTAAAATTAGCCAATCCGTGGGCTCCTCACCTCTGCTGGAAACTGTGCCCTGGCGGAAGTAGAAAAACAAAACCCCCCCCAGGAAGGAGAAAAAAAAAGTTGTTGTCCTTTAAACCACAACACTACCAAACTGTAGCTGTCATCCACCAGGCATATCAGATTAATGCTCCTCTTTTTTAACAGGGACCATTCACATGGGAACAAGAATAACTTTTAATTTTAAGAGCTGCTTCCAGAGAATGATAACTTTGCGCCTGCCAGTTCTTATGACATTCATTTTGACATTCCAAATCACATCTTTGGTGCTTTATTTTATTTTATTTTTATTTCTGAGAATAATTTTTCTATCTCCCTTATACTCATTTCCCTGACAGACTCCCCCAGATCTTATAAACATGGAAATTGGAACTAATCCCACTGTAATGGATCAGCTTGTCCCATTGGTATCATCTTTCTCTGTCCTGCAGTCTTTAAACCACAAATGTAATTTCCTTGTATTGTAGGAGTTTCCTACTGCCTGTTAATAGTGTAAGAAAGTGTGGGGAATGAGCGTATGAATTAGGGATATATAAAAATACACATTTTGGTAATTGTTTAGAAGAGAAGAGTGACCATCAATCTGTGGTGCCCTCTCAGCTTCTGCCACTCAGAGTGGTAGATGGGGATTTTGAGCAGGGATTTGCAGGCCAGCAGCTTCCTGAAGTGGATTTTGAAAAGCATTTGGTGCTTTGGGGAGGGCAGAGGTGTTCAGAGCTGAAAGCTCAGAGGTCTGACTAACCTGGATGTGAGCCTCCAAAGTTATGTGCAAGTGCGGCAAATGCCTCTGTGGGAGGGTGCAGGTTTTCTGCCTGTGTCCTACAGACCTGTTTCTTGATGGGGTTTTTTGACCAGTGTTGAAGCAGCTGCTTTTGAGTCCTGTAGTGCATGCATGCAAACAGTAGATCTGTGTGCTCTCAGATTCCTGGGCAGTACAAAGTTGATCCAAGTCCAGTGTGACAAGTTGATTTCATTTCTGTTGGACTAGCCAGGGGATGCAGAGAGGTATTTGAGATGATCCATGCTATGGCAGCCTGGATGTGACAGACACTGTGTAATCTTCCCCAAACGCAGACACAGAGATACCTGGTCTATCAGAAAGTCTTCTGGACTAAAGTTGCACTGGAAGTTTTGAAAACAGATTGGAAATGGTGAGAGAAAATGTGCACAAATGCCATATTTTGTGGTGCAGCATGACTTAAAAATGCATTTCGAGTTTTATGATCCCACAGTTTTATTTTCTCCTCTTCCCTTTGTTTCCGTGCACCTGAAGGTGTGGAGTGTTGTGCCTGGGGAACCACAGGGGGGTTGGTTTAGCCCTCACTCAGTGCCTGCTTTAGTTGTAGCAAGATGGCAGACAGTATGTCTTCCCAGCACAACATCACTATGGATTCAATCTCAAGACCCAGTTGTGTGGTGCTAAATTGCTGGTGTTAGCATATATAACTGTGGTTTAGGGACCAATTTTTGAGCTGTGTTTGAGATTGATGAGTGCTTAAGTGTCAGATAAATACCGAAAAGACACAACAGTTACCCTGTACAGAGTTTTCAAACAGTAGATTGATGGAACTGTGAAAGAGCTGGGAAGAGTTAACTGCGTGTTCAAATGACATCTGACAGGCCACGGAAGGTTATTGTTACTGGCTGTTCCTGAGCACTGCTTTACTGTGCCCTTGTGCAGGGGATTGGCATCATTCCTTGTACTGTACACTGGAATTTGATGCATTTTACATTGGACAGTTCCTCTGGACTTGCTCAATAAACCTAACATTAGATAACCTGCTGAATTACAGGCAGCTTGGGAGAATGTCCTGGGGAGATGGGATAACTGGATTTTGAGAATTCAATTAGGTCCCACATTTCACAGTTTATAGCCCTTTGGGCCGAGGCAGGCACAGTGCAACCAGCTAACCTGACCTCTGCAATACATCATGTTTCACTGTGTGCTCTGTGAGTAGTCTTTGCTCCAGGTCTCCTGCCTGTGATGGGAAAACAAGTCTGCAGTGGATGTTTTGTTGCAAACAGTGGCTTTGAAACATGTATTTTCTTTCCTGTCTTAGTTAGTTATCCATCTGCTTGTGCTGTGGTGGCCATTTAGGACCATCATGGCATTGGGGTGCCCAGAGAGGTAAGCAGAATTCCTGTGTGGAGCAGACATGTCCCTGCATTGCACCAGGCCAGTCCCAAAGGGCTGCTGTTTCACTTAGTGCCTACATGCCTGACATGCCTCTATCTGATTTCTACCTTTCAGGGCTCAGTGGGGGTGAGGGCATTGCAGTGTGGTGTGTGAGAGGACTGTTCATTCCTGCCTAGGGCTTTGTCCTCTTCTGGAGATACAGGTCGTTCCTGAGCAGTCATTGTAGGTCTGACTGGTACATCCATTTTCATTCTGAACAAAGAGCGAGAGAGGAAAGCTTTGGGTGTGACTTTTCTTTTTCTAGCTGATTGGATGAGTAAATTGAACCTGGATCTGCATGGTTGAGAGGCAAAGGGTGACCAGCTTCTTTCAGCAAGTTCATGATTTTGAGTCGTGGTTGAGTGGTTTTGGGTTTGCACCAAGACAAAAATGGTGCTTTCAATCACCTTGTAGCTGCAGAGCAGATTTTAGATGCAGCAGAACGAGTACAGTGTGTGAGCGCTGCCAGCTGTGAGGAGCAGAGGAGGTTCCTTGGCCAGCAGTGGCTGTGTAATTGACTTGGTTAGAGAAGTCATGAGCACAGGGGAGGCTGCAGTAATGGATTTCACCTGCTGAACTCTAGAAACAGCTTTGGAATCCCTGTCTTTGAACAAGTGAACCTTTTCATTGAAATGATTTCACTAAAATAAATATGCTAAAGGTGGAACTGTAGGGTGTTTTTTTTTTAAATTTGGGGAAAAGTGTCATCCAGTCAAGAAATATTTGCTGCTATGTTTACAGGTGACAAGAAGTACATTATGGGATCAACTGTTTCCACTGTTGATGCCACTGTCTTTGGACATCTGGCACAAGCAATGTGGACATTACCAGGGACTCGGCCAGAGAGACTAATCAAAGGTAAGAAAGCTTAAGTGATCTCTGATTAAAAGCTCTTGGTGGCATTTTCCGTGTTTAAACTTGGAGTACCTTGGAAGGCCATTTTGAAGACTGTAGTACTTCAGCAGACTGTTCTTGCCTTTAATGTAGAGTTTGTATCCTGTAATTTTGTTTTCTCTTAAAATTCTTTGTCTTCTCTTTAATGTTGTACACAGTAATTGTTTTTATTTCTGTACTTGATCTTTTCCCTGTTTAACATGGCGGAGCCTTAAAGCCTCTAAGGAGTGAGTGCTGAGTAAAGTATGAGAAAACAGAAGAACAGCCATTAGCCAAATTCTGCTGAACTGAGTACTTCCCTTGATAGTAGAAATGAAATTGCAATTGTCTCACTGAAATTATAGCTTTTGCATGTTGGCCAAGGAAGAAATCCAGCTTGGCCTTGGACGAAACCAGCATACCCATCCTCTCCACAGAGAGGTTGTGATGTTTGTTTGTTTGTTTGTTTTGTGAGTGATATAGATGTTGAAGTGTATTTGCATCCCTTTTCATAGTAAAACCACGCAGCATGGAAAATGGGAAGAGCTAAGGAGGAAAAGGATGTAAAATAGTGTAAAAGGACCTGTAAACCTCCTTTGTGCAAGGGAGCTCTGCTTAACCTGTGGTTAAGAGGCACAGACTTACTGTTTTCCTCAGATAATGAACACTTGAGATAAGGATATAAATATTCGCTATGCAGTTCTTTCCCTTGATGTCCGGTGTATCATGGGCAAAATTCTGAAGGGACTTATTGCTTTCTAGAAGGATTAGTATGCTTGTTGAATTAGTTTGTCTCTAATGAAAATAAATAGAAGATAGTAGATTGAAATATCCAAGCAATGTGGTTGATTCTCTGTACGTAACAACCTACTTATCCTTTCATGAGTACAAGTTTTCCATGCACCTCCCCTTTAATACGCTGTTATTTCTTTCTTTTTTGAGGTTTTTTTATGATTTATTCTGTAAGCATACGTTTATTTATAAACATAATGCATAAGATATTGAGGCTGGGAGCAGTAGGAGTGAGCCAGTGGCCATATTAAATGTGAATTTATGTTGCAGACAACGCTGCCATCTGGTGGTGAAAACCTCAAAATCACTATTTAATAAGCATACTGTGCCATCTATAAGATCAAATTCTGTCTTTAGGTACCCGGTGTCTGCAATTAAGCAAAAAGTTTTACTACAAAAACCTTACAGTATTAGTATCTTGTCTTGATTTCTTTTTGTAGAGGTTGAATTTGGGATACTTACTTTGTTATTTGTGTGAACGTGCATTTATGTTTTATCCTGTGTAACCCTTCTTATTGTGTGTTGGTTAATAATACATGTTTTAAGTTAAATTAAAATTAAAAAACAGAGCTGCTAAGAGGATTGATGGCATCTTGGAATTTTGAAACTTCTTTGGAAAGACCGTACAGAGTTTTTTTCCAAACACTGCTGGATGTGTTTTTGCATCATCAGGTGAGTTAGAGCATTATTGGCTGGATATATTTACTGAGATCTGTTGTGTTGTGTTGCAGGTGAACTGATTAACCTTGCCATGTATTGTGAAAGAATAAGGAGAAAATTTTGGCCAGAATGGCACCATGATGATGACAACACTCTCTATGAATCTGAGGAAAGCAGCGAAGCAAGCAAGACTTACTCCCCTTTGCAGGACTTCAGTTTTTATTCAAGGACAGAAACATTTGATGAGGAAGGGAACAGTATTTCCCAAACCCCTGACACAGATTACACGGGACACTCCCTCTTTGATTCGGATGTGGACATGGATGAGTACAGAGATCATGAACAATGCAAGTGATATGTACAAGTGTCTCCCATTGTGCAGATAAGCTGTTTCTTGGGATCAGTCTGATTTGTTTTCTCCTTCAGGTCAGGAAAAGGTTTATACCACTTTGGAAGAGACCATTGTGCTTGATTCAGCTGTCACATACTGCTTGGACTATTTCAACCATATTTCATTTTGTGTAATTGTTCAGGTGGACCAAGGTAAACACATTTAAAACACACGTGGGCAAACTGGAGGTCTAGAGGGCAGCAGGACCTTTGTATCTATTTTTGTTCATGTTCAAAACCAGATCTCCATCCAAGTGGGACGGACTTCTGGGAAGTGGAGGATTTGTCACAACTGGTTTGTGTTGATATATTGTCTTTACTGCAGTGAGTTGAGGACAAAAATGGAAGAGGTATGACTGGCACAGCTTTCTTCCATGGAAAAAACTGATTGATGCTGTAATGAAAAGGCCCTGGCCTTGTTGGTTGATTGCCATCTCAGTGTAAGCCAGTGATGTGCTGAGGTGCATCAGTTTCATGCAGCACCCTGGCCTGTATCAGCAATAGTGTGGCCAGCAGGACCAGGGCAGTGATTGTCCCCCTGTCTCAGCACTGGTGAGGCTGCACCCCGAATCCTGTGTTCTGTTCTGGGCCCTTCAGTACAAGAAAGTCCTTGAGGTGCTGGAGCATGTCCAGAGAAGGACAATGAAGCTCCTTAAAGGACTGGAACACAGGTCTTGTGAGGAACAGCTCAGGGAGCTGAGAGTGTTTGGCCTGGAGAAAAAGTCTCAGGAGAGACCTTTTGCTCCCTGCAACTGCCTGAAAGGAGGTTGTAGCAAGGTGGGGGTTGGTCTCTTCTCCCAGGTAACAAGCACTAGGATAAGAGAAATGTCCTCAAGGTGTGCCAGTGGAGTTTTGGATTGGATATTAGGAAAAACTTCACTGAAAGGGTTGTCAAGCATTGGAACAGGCTGCCCAGTCACCATCCCTGGAGGTGTTTAAAAGGCATGTAGATGTGGCACTTTGGGGACGTTGTTTGGTGGTGGACTTGGTGGTGCTGGGTTAACATTTGGACTTGATGATCTCAAAGGTCTTTTCCAATCTAAAAGATTTTGTGATTTGGCAAAGTTTCAGGAGAATTTTATTTGATAGTTACCTCTACTTTGAGTGCATATATTAAGGGGTCTGCAGGAAAGAACTGCTCCCAGTTCTTTTTGAGACAGTCAGGGAAGGATGGAGGAAAACATTCCCGCAGAAAGGAGCTGGCTAGTGTTTCTTGTTCTTTGCAGAAGGTTGAAATTACTACTCTAGAATATTTGTATGCAGGAGAGAGATGTCAGTGTTAACTTATCTGGAATGTGTGTCGGTCAAATTTCTTCAGTGCTTTTGAATTATTATTAGGTTTTTACTCTCTGCCCATGGCTGCTGTATGCTATTTCTAGGCAAGGCTAAAGAGCTGGGATTTGTTGCTAAAAGTCTGGTGTNGGATATATTTACTGAGATCTGTTGTGTTGTGTTGCAGGTGAACTGATTAACCTTGCCATGTATTGTGAAAGAATAAGGAGAAAATTTTGGCCAGAATGGCACCATGATGATGACAACACTCTCTATGAATCTGAGGAAAGCAGCGAAGCAAGCAAGACTTACTCCCCTTTGCAGGACTTCAGTTTTTATTCAAGGACAGAAACATTTGATGAGGAAGGGAACAGTATTTCCCAAACCCCTGACACAGATTACACGGGACACTCCCTCTTTGATTCGGATGTGGACATGGATGAGTACAGAGATCATGAACAATGCAAGTGATATGTACAAGTGTCTCCCATTGTGCAGATAAGCTGTTTCTTGGGATCAGTCTGATTTGTTTTCTCCTTCAGGTCAGGAAAAGGTTTATACCACTTTGGAAGAGACCATTGTGCTTGATTCAGCTGTCACATACTGCTTGGACTATTTCAACCATATTTCATTTTGTGTAATTGTTCAGGTGGACCAAGGTAAACACATTTAAAACACACGTGGGCAAACTGGAGGTCTAGAGGGCAGCAGGACCTTTGTATCTATTTTTGTTCATGTTCAAAACCAGATCTCCATCCAAGTGGGACGGACTTCTGGGAAGTGGAGGATTTGTCACAACTGGTTTGTGTTGATATATTGTCTTTACTGCAGTGAGTTGAGGACAAAAATGGAAGAGGTATGACTGGCACAGCTTTCTTCCATGGAAAAAACTGATTGATGCTGTAATGAAAAGGCCCTGGCCTTGTTGGTTGATTGCCATCTCAGTGTAAGCCAGTGATGTGCTGAGGTGCATCAGTTTCATGCAGCACCCTGGCCTGTATCAGCAATAGTGTGGCCAGCAGGACCAGGGCAGTGATTGTCCCCCTGTCTCAGCACTGGTGAGGCTGCACCCCGAATCCTGTGTTCTGTTCTGGGCCCTTCAGTACAAGAAAGTCCTTGAGGTGCTGGAGCATGTCCAGAGAAGGACAATGAAGCTCCTTAAAGGACTGGAACACAGGTCTTGTGAGGAACAGCTCAGGGAGCTGAGAGTGTTTGGCCTGGAGAAAAAGTCTCAGGAGAGACCTTTTGCTCCCTGCAACTGCCTGAAAGGAGGTTGTAGCAAGGTGGGGGTTGGTCTCTTCTCCCAGGTAACAAGCACTAGGATAAGAGAAATGTCCTCAAGGTGTGCCAGTGGAGTTTTGGATTGGATATTAGGAAAAACTTCACTGAAAGGGTTGTCAAGCATTGGAACAGGCTGCCCAGTCACCATCCCTGGAGGTGTTTAAAAGGCATGTAGATGTGGCACTTTGGGGACGTTGTTTGGTGGTGGACTTGGTGGTGCTGGGTTAACATTTGGACTTGATGATCTCAAAGGTCTTTTCCAATCTAAAAGATTTTGTGATTTGGCAAAGTTTCAGGAGAATTTTATTTGATAGTTACCTCTACTTTGAGTGCATATATTAAGGGGTCTGCAGGAAAGAACTGCTCCCAGTTCTTTTTGAGACAGTCAGGGAAGGATGGAGGAAAACATTCCCGCAGAAAGGAGCTGGCTAGTGTTTCTTGTTCTTTGCAGAAGGTTGAAATTACTACTCTAGAATATTTGTATGCAGGAGAGAGATGTCAGTGTTAACTTATCTGGAATGTGTGTCGGTCAAATTTCTTCAGTGCTTTTGAATTATTATTAGGTTTTTACTCTCTGCCCATGGCTGCTGTATGCTATTTCTAGGCAAGGCTAAAGAGCTGGGATTTGTTGCTAAAAGTCTGGTGTGTCTCAGCAGTGGGTGCTTTGTGTTCTTTACCAACAGACACAGCAAACCCATGAAGGTTGCAAAGCAATTTGAGGTATTACAAGGCATGGCATGAAGTGTAGTTGCAAGATGTTGGCCCAGGCAATTGAATGCTTTATAGCTGCCTAGGAAGGTGCTTCAGTGGGTGCTAGGCACTGTGCTGGCTTGCAGTGCACAGTCCCTAAAGCTGATGCACAGGAGGAGGTGAGAAGGGACAGTTCCCTCAACACTGCCCTGTGTGTGGGGAAATTCAGGTACTGAAAGCATGACCAGAAGTGAATTTAAGTTGCCTTTTCTAGCACATCTGTGCATCTGGATCTCAGAATGATTGCTCAGGTTCTGACATGCTTCATGTTCATGTCTCCTTAAATGCAGGTTAGAGATGAGAATAAATCCATTGGATTTACTCACAGCGTTGAAGTTAAGCATGTACTTCAGTGTTGCTTGGCCATGATTAGTTGATTTTAGTGGAGAGAGTGCATATCGAACATACTGAGTTGTTGTGTTTTTAAATATGCATATAAAATTGGGTATTTGCAGACTTTGTTGGTAGCCCATTTTAATTATGACTTTCCCAGTGATACACAACTAGGTGAATCAGGATCCCACACCAAAATTTTTATTATGTGTTGCTTGTGCCAAATGTTCTAGGAGCAGACAGAGGGGACAACTGCTTTAGGATATTAATTGTTGGTAGTTGTAGTGAGTCTGGAGCTTGAAATAACTCCAGCACTCAAAGAATAGCTTGCTCCCTTAGATCCTGGAGTGCCTCCTGCAGAGGAAAGCAGCTGCTCTGGGGAAACATGGAGTTAGGAGTGGCTTTGAAAGCAGCGACATCTTTGTCTGCACTGAGACCCTAGGTCTGTTCATGCATGGGAGCAACTGCAATGAGAGCTGACAAGTTTGGTGTGAATTTACATCTGTTCCCACAATTCCCTGGGCATGTCCTTGGGGCTGTGTTCTGGTCAATGTTGTGGGCAAGTATCATTTGCAAAGCAAACCAAAACCCAGAAGGAGGACGATATCATCCAGTTACTTGGGACTCTTCTCAGGAAACTAAGCACAAGAATAGGGCACAAGAAGATAAGTCCTGGGCTTGAAAGTGCAGAGGTGATGGCCTGAAATGCCTGGTGTAAGTCCATGGCCAAGTCAGGAGAGATTTTATCTGCAAAAACATAGGTACTGATAATCTCAGTAAAAGGAATCTGCATCATAAGCTCCTATTTAAAAGCGTTATCATGTTGGAAATTCTGATGGAGATGTTCTCACTTATTTACTGATGCATGTTTGAAGGCTGTGCTTTCTCCATTTGTTCAGCATTTCGAGGTGTGCTTGCAGCAGATGAGTCCCAGTCATTAAAAGACCATTAAAAGATGGTCACACCTCTTTAAAAGGATTTAATCCGTGCATTTTCTTTTGAAAGCTGTCTTGATAAATTGTTGTGGAGAAACAAACAAGAAATAAGTTAAAAAAAAATTTAAAAATGTTTGTTAATTTTGGTTTGCATGGAAAAAAAAGGATGTTTTTTTAAAAAGGGAACAATTGTTTTTGACTTTCCAAAATTTTGCTAAAAGAACCTCGTTTTCTTAGTCCTGCTGACTTTTTTTTTTTTTTTCCCCCTATTCCATCATATCTATTTTTAATGTTAATGCTGAGGGGATGTATAGAACTAAAGATAGAGAGCAGCTTTATTTCCTTTTTTTTCCCTTATTTTTCTTTTTTTTCCTGCCTCACTGATGAAAATTGCAAGCAAGTTCATTGTAGGGATGCTGGAGATCCTGACTGTGCTGCTGGTAGGTTTGAGGGTCAGCAGGTGTCTCTGCAGCCATGAAACCTGGGACAGCCATGGATTGCCAGCTGCCCAAGAGGTGAGCTGGGATAATGGCTTCTCTCCAGACCTGGAGGCTGATGGACACCATGATGTCATGTCTGAGGTGACACACACCACATAAGGTTTTTCCCTGGCTGGGGGTCCCTCTGCCACAGCCAGAAACTCACCGTGAGGTGATGTTAGGAAGGGTTCAGGGGCCCTTGATACAAGAGTCAGATGTCAGTGAGGTCTCTGAGAGTATCACAGGTGCCAGCACCAAACCTGGTCCCAGCCACAGCCCTGGCCTGGTTTGGGGTAGATGGTGGTGCGAGGTACTGGCAGGAGGAAAGCCATCTTGAGGCTCCTCTGCACTGTCCAGCCCCTCTCAGAATAGGCCAGGGGAGCCCTTGGATGGTCATTGGAGAGGACAGTGGAGAAGGGGAGGGTGGGATACAGGGAGTTGCCAAGTGGTGGGTCTCTGCAGGAGGACTTGGGCAGCACCTGTGGCCTGGCTCATGCCACTCTTTCAGTGGATGGGTGGGACCTCTGCTCTGCTTATGAGCTGGAGCATGAGTCCATATCCTGGTGAGGAGACAGCACCATTCCTTCTGGTTACTTTACCTTAAATACTGCCAAAGGCTGAGTACTGCCTTTGTGTTTCCATGGTGCTGCTCTGAGAATGAATAGTTGGTCTGCCCCTCATTTGGCAAATAGGAGTTCAAAGAAAGCCCTGCATTTCCAATGGAGTTAGATTTGAAGCAGTCTGTTGGGTTTTTTCATGTGAATTGCAGTGTTTGACTGTGTTACACTCTGTCATGTCAGAAGGGATTTGTTTACCCCTGTCAGACTCATTGGCTCTGTCAGCGGAGCTCACTGTTACTGAGTGGGGGAAACAGGCACTGGGATGTATAGGTCCTAAAGAAATCCTGCAAATGTGGTGTTTGATTTAAAAACCAAACTGAACCTGATGTTTCAGATCTGGAGGACTGTTTCTATCCAATTATAGCACTGCAAGTAACACATTTTGATCTTTAAAACCTTGGCAATGTCCCTCCAGATCTATATTCTCTTTGAAAAAATACTGCCTGAAATATTTCTGCAGCAACAGTTCAGGCACAAATTTGCTTTTGTCAGTCATGTCTGCTCAAGTAATCATGACAGTTTCATACTGTTTTCCTTGAAAGGCCTGTATCTGTCAGATGCTAAGCCTTACAAAATATTGCCTGCTGGAAAAGCGTGTTATGTGCAGATTTATGCAGGGCAGCTCACCAAGTGAAATTTCTATGGCAGGGGATGAATTCAAGTGGGTCTTGTCCTTAGATGTTTGAATAAGAACTTGAATATGTTTTCTGACAAGTAGCTGTTTGGCCTAACCCTCCTTCCCTCCACAAATACTGCAAAGTTGTGATTTAGGCATGTGATACTAATAAAGCAAATTATGCAGAATTAAAGTTGGATGGTCCCGTAGCTGGGATATGGAAGTGGGTACCCCTAGATGTGAGTCATGCCTCTACATCTCAGCAGCTGTGATCCAGAGGAGCACACAGGTCGTACTGTTTAATCCCATGGAACCAGAGGACTGGAGGTAACTCTGAATGACTGCAGTGGCTTTCAGCAGGTGATCAGTGCTATGGGCCATCCATGTATGCTGTGCCTCAGGTATTCCTTAGTGCTGAGTAGACTGTGCAGGGGCTCAGTTTGGTAGCTGTGGCTCCTGTGGGGCATCAGCCTGCTGTCATCCTGTGCCCAAGCTGCAGAGACAAGGGTCTTTTTTTGGGAGTGAGCAGTGGCAGTGGGCACAGCTTTGAGCCTGCTGGTGAACATTGAGCTGGTGTCCTAAGAAGGGAACGTGTTCCCCTGCACCACGTGTGTGCATTTAATTTTCAGGCTGGTGACCCCAGTCTTTACAGCTTTGCCTTGGTGGAGAGAAGGGTTGCAATGTGAGTCAGTTCCGTCTCAGGGGTTTGGGGCAATCTTCTCTTTGATGGCCATCGGGGAGGGCTTCTGTGTTCATTCCCTATGGAATAGGGAGTAGTGTGAAATACTTCTCAGCAGAGGTTTCTGCAGCTCTCTGAGCGATTTGGAAAGTTAAATGGTATTAGTCTGTGTACAGCACAGGAATGCCAGTCACTGAAAACACTGTGTGTCACTACAGTGCTAAACTCTTAGTTCTAGGTCCTGGTTGCACCACTCCCAGGTTTTTCAAGGCCAAGAGGATCGTTAGGGGCTTTTGGTCAGACTTCAGCATAAAAAGGATTGTGGGATTTTGTGTAATGATTTACACATTCAGCTCAATAAGCTAAAGCTGAAACACATGCTTCCAAAAAGCATTCAACTTTTGCGGAATAAATAAAATCCTGCTCCACTTTGAAGTCATTGACAAAAGTTGCATTTGCTTCAGTGGTGCCAGAGTTTCCAACCGAGCTTCCAAGTGACCCCGAATTTACCCATTCCTGTCTAATTATACTTAAGTAAAATTTTGCTTTACTGGGCACAATAAGGCAAACAAGATGTGACTGTTCTTCTTTTTTAAGCTCTCTAAGAAAAGTGCTTTTTACAGCTGCACTGGTCATGTTGGTATTTTCACTGGGCACTATGATTTTGTGTGTTCTTTTGACTTATCTTTCCTCAAATGTACAGGTTTTTGTTTTTCAGGGTACTTGAAGAATGCAAGTCCCAAAGACAGGGTTTTTCAATCCAGCAAGAATAAAGTATATGTAGATGTGTATGGGCAAGGGATATATCCATCTAGCTGCAGTGTGCAAGGTTTAGGTAAGAAAATGAAGCAACACATTTCTAAATGGGGACTCTTATGCTGTAGCTACATTATGTTGTTTATGAACTACACGAGACATATGTTATTTTAGCACTGTTATTACTAGTTTATAAAGCCATATTTAAAATTGTACACTTAATTGTAACATAACTTTAAATTGTGCACTGTGTTGATCTATGTACATATATATGAAGATCTGTATATTTTGTCTTTATGCTGTATGTCATTGGTGTATAAATTATAACTAATGGATCTAAATACATTTCTGGTTCATGTCCTTATTCTGTGTCTGTGCTTTCTGTAAGGCTGTGAACAGATGAGAGTTGCTCTCTTGAGAGTAGGAATTGCATGAAACTTTAATGACCAGTCAGTTAAGCCCTCATCTCCCCAGGCAAATACTGTAGCATTGTTTGAATGGAGTCATTCTGTCACGGATCCACTCTTCCCTTGACACTCGGGAAGGATTTCAGGGTGTAGCACAAGAGGAAGGACTGACATAAACTTGGGTGTGAGGAGGGGTCCCTGCTCTCCTTGCTCTGTTTAATGGCTATGGCTACTTGTGTGAAAATAAGTAATCCTGAGAAGGCAACTCTGTCAGGAGTGCAGAAGCTGTAAGGTCTTTGCTCACAGCACTGTGGTAACTAGTTTCACTGTATTTTTCAAAATTTTCAGCAAGTGCAGGTCCTCAGCCTGGCTTAGCATGCTGCCCCAAATGCAGCAGAGGGGCTGCATGGTAGGAGATGTGACCTGGCTGGAACAAATACAGGGCAACAGTGGGCAGATAATAAAGGTGCAAGACTATACACAAATCTTCCAGACCCCACAGAGGCCTGACATCAAGTCCAACTTCTAAGTGATGGTCTCAGTGTTGCATTAAAAAACCGAAAAAAAACCAACCCCAAAACACCCAACCCAACGTACCAAAAACAACACAACCCCTCCAAAAAACCAAGACAAGCCCAAACCTGTAGTACTATTCTAGTAGATTTTTAGCTCCTTTCACTGCCTTACACTTTCATGGCTGGCGAGGTTGTTCATAGACTTTTCCTCTCCATGAAGGCTAGAAATTTCCATGTGTTTAATAAACATGGATGTCAGAAACATGCACCTAGGTTTAGATACAGGACTTGAACCATTAAATATTGCAAGCTTGGAAGAGCTGTCAAGTTCAGATCTCTCTCTGTGTTCCAGTGAACTTCTACCTTGTTAAAACACTCACAAACTCTGCTTATCCCCTACTCACAAAAACTTTAAATTAGGGCGTGTGAGAAACATTCTGGATGCTACACAGTAGTTCTGGGCCATATGGGCACACACAGTGTATACTGCAGCTTTGCCAGTGGGAGTTTGGTCAATTACAGTAACTGGTGGTAAACCTGATCTTACTTCAGAGAGTGCTGCCAAAAAGGTGAGGGTGGGTGCCTGTGGTCTCTGTGTGATGAGGTGGAGGCAGGAATATGGTCCAAGAGTACCCCAGGACAGCAACCCTTGGGGAGCTGTACAAATAAGTTCCCTGAAAAGCCGTTTATCTATTGGCCAGATCCTGCATGGCAATGTCCTTGCTCATTGCAGTGGGATTGGACTAGATGGCTTGTAAAGGTCCATTCAACCCCAAGCATTCTAATAGTGCTCATTTTCCAATTGAATTGTTCACAGCAGCTGATCAGAAGTGTCTGCCAGCTTTTCCCTCATGCTGATGTCTGTTGTGAGATGGGCTCAAGGGTGCAAGGTGGGTGCCCAGTATGTCCTGGGAGACCTGAGGCATCTGTGTAGAGATGGCTGGCAGGTTCCAGGTGAGACCTGGGAGCAGGAGCAGCAGCTGGAGGCCAGACAGACTATCTACAGCATCTGAAATGATGGCTAAACAGCTGCAAACAAATCCTACCTAAAGGAAACTACTCAAGGGAAAATGAATAAAAGTCATGGTGGTGCTGCAACCAATATTAGCCAATGTTTATATTATGGTAGGGTCCAAATAATCTGGCCAGGATGAGTCCTTGCATGCAATGTTTTTCAGTGGCTCAGATTACCTACTGTGAAGTTTGCAGTCTGAGCAAAAAAGGTGCAGCAAGAGAGAGAAGAGAAAGGTAGTCTCTTGTCTCAGTGTTGGCTGTGCACTTAGCCATGTACATTTGATTTTATATTAAGACTTTTCTAGGCTTCTCTAGGCGCCTGCATTGTTGTAATCCATGAAGATCTGCTCTGAGTGGCCATGCAACCCCAGGGCTCCTCAGCAGACCAGAACTGTCTGCTGTTGGGTGAGCTGAACTGTTCCCCCTGCACTGACTGCGTGTCCCAGACCTCTGTGGGGGACAGTGCAAGACCAACGTGGCTCAGGAGTGTACCCTATGGTCAGACATCAAATTTAACACCTCAGTCCCAGGCTGCATCCCACCCAAAACCTGTAGTGTCTTTACCTGAAAGCCCAGTGATCACCTCTACTTTGATACTTTTTTGGGGCCACGAGGTACCATTTCAGACAGGGGAAGTTGTTCAAGGGAACTTCAGACTCTTAACACTGAGCACTCCACGGTTAGGAAACACCAGAGCTCCATTGCACACGTAGTTTCAATGCCACCTCTTTTTGCATAGGTATGGAGTGCAGATTTCAATTCTTTCTTTCTCTTATTATTTTTTTTCCCCTTAAGACCTTTGCCTCATCTGGTGCAGGGGGTAGAGAATGATGAATTAATGATAAGCTGATGGGGATTTCTTTTGAAGTGTGAACCCCAAGCCTTGCTTACTGCACAGGATTCAAGTCCTACAATGGAAGCAAAATGATTAGTTTCCTCATAAGCTTCTCTGTGGCGCTCATTGCCATGGTTTCTGGGTGCTTCAAAAATACTAATACTGACAAATGCAGTAACAGACAAGACTAGAAAGATAGAGTTGTCAAGAACCTTGAAACTAAGTGCAAGAAATTGGAATTTGATATAGGAAGAGCCAGTGGGTGGACTCAAAGAAAGAAGGAAAGGCATAAACAAGTAATAGGCATCAAAGAGTTTCTGAGCAGATGCAGTTTATGTGGGTTAGAGGGTCTTAGAGAAGTGCTGCTTAGGATGGAAATTGAGGGTCTAAAATAAAGCCTTGTTTATCAAAACAGGGAGGAAATTATTTAAAGAAGAAATGTGATACAGAAGTAATAGCATTTGGAAGGAGGACACATGGGCTGTCACCAGGCAGGAGCAGTTTTTCTGTCCTTCACAGTAGACTCTGCAGTGGCTTAGGGTGTGCTAACCTTACAGACAGCAGTGAAAGGAGCTGAGTTTTCTCTGCCGGGGTGTGAAGGCTTTGAGGTTGGGCTGTGCTTCGCCATCCTTTCGAAGGTAGCATTTTTATGGGAGCCACCTGAAGCACGGTTATTATCTGGTAAGCAGCTTTGATTTATCAACTGCATCTCTGCATAGGGAAATTGCCGTAATTTCACATGCAGTGATTCACTGTGACAAAGAAAACCATAATTACCCGGGGTGCAAACTTCACCGCATGCTAATGCGGCTCTTGTTGCCGCGGCTTCTTGGCGCTGTGAGTGCAGCACTGCAGAAATAGCCCCTGGAGCAGGGAGAGGTGACTGCTCCCAGGAGGATCTGAAATACTTGGAGGTAGAACAGCCTGCTGGCTGTTGCTTGGGAGACCCAGGGCTGAACACAGGAAAGGTTGCCCCTACCCCAGCCTTTCTCTGCGCCCAGCCCTATTTTTGGTCCTGCCGCTGAAGATCACCAGTGATTCACTGTCACACAACGATTCAGAAGGGGAAAATGCGAAAGTTTGCTGGGGAAGAAAGCATCACTGTGAAAGCAGGTGGCTCCCAAATGTGTGCATGCTTTGATAAAGCAGAGGGTGAAGTTTGTGCCTGCTCTTCTGAGTTGTTGAGCAAGTTGTGAACAGCCCATGCTTTTTACAGCTCCAGAGAGTTTTCCTGTAATATTTCAACTGTAAAGCACTGTTACACATTTTAAAGGTGGGACTGTAGCTATTCTGCCTGCCCAGCTTAGTGCTATCTGAATAGTAAATATTCTCCCAGCTATTTTCTGAAAGCCAATGCCAGCCCTGCTATTCCCATAAAATAATTCAAATATTTCACTCACTTTATTCTACATGTCTTAACAAACACGAGTTTGGATTTGATTCTAGCACATAACCAGCTACCAAAATCCTGCAGAATAACAAAGAATTGTAAAAGTGTGAGGATGATATGAAGAATTTCTATCTGCTGTACCTCTTGTTAGGTATTTGATTTCTGCTGAGGCCAAAAGAGGAGAACTGAAGAGGAGAAAAAAGCAACTCCATCTGATACACCATTTATATAGCTATGGATACATTTGGAACCTGATTGGAACATCAGAGTGAATAGTAGCCTTTTTAAACCCTGCTTACTGAAGTGGTTCACAAAATCAAATCCCTCAGAAGAGTTATTAGAGGTCTTCCTTTTTTAAATTGAAAGCCATGAAAACATTAGCACTTTTACAGTGAGCCAAAAAATACGACAAACAAGAATGAATGGTATGATTTTAAAGCTAATCTCTCTGTGGTTTTGGACGTGGCTAACAAGATGCATAAATACCACGTGCTTCATAATGATTTGCTTTGCCTATTATTATTATTTCTATTTTTTAATCTGTACATAGATTTCGGAGAGCTTTGGAAACATGCATCCCCTGAGCCTGGTAGCATCAGAAATGACCATGTACTGTGAAATACTCTGGGAAACAGCCAGGATTGGTGAGGGAGAAAGAGCAAGCATTTAAATAAACGGGGGAAACCAGAAGCTTTGAATAGGAGGAGGATAACAGAAGACAGGCAATCATTTCACACATGCAAACGCATGGTTATTATGTGAAGCTTTAAAATTCTAGCTAGTATGATTGTAAAGCTTCATGGGGAAGAAAGGGGATGAGATCCACAGGAGGGTGTCTCTCTCCATCTTATTTGATGCTGTGATACCTGACAATAGAGATCAAGTGGCTGCAGCAGGCAAGTTCCTGTTCACAAAGTCTGCATGAAGCAGCCTGCTTTATTGCAATTATGGCTCAGGCTGACTTGAAGCAGCTGCTGCTGGCGAAGAGGCCAGGTAGATTTTGTGATAAACTTTTACCAGTCTAAAACCAGGCTCCGAATCTCGGTGGCATCTTGAAAGTTTCAGAACGGCTTCTATCAGATTACCATAAAATTGAGCACTTCCCATGCTAATAAGGTGGGAAACTTCTGGATTTGCTTCTGGTGTTTGAGGTTCCCTTCAGGATGGGAACTAACCATTAGTAGATTCTGTGACATCTTTTACTTGCACAAATCTAAGTGCATACTTGTCTCATTGAATTGTAAGTCAGGAAGAGGTTCATTCATCATCTAAATTAAACAGTCTCTCAGCTCTACACACAATCTTGTATTCTACTAGCTTTTGATGGCTGAGGAGATGGCAAGAGGGAAAAGAAACTGGGGTGAGGAAGGAAATGATAAATACAATAGTTAATATTCAGGTAGATGTGTTTATAAAATCGTAATTTGTACAGCCTTTATTACAGATGTTGATGATTAAATTTCACACATACCAAAACATGGCAGAAATGACTCGAAGGAGACACAAATAATTTATTTTGGGGTGAATACTTCCCTGCAGCCTGGGATGCTACAGCCCCCTGGGGAAGCCTCTCCACACGCTCTGTGCCACTCAATGAGGCAAAAATTGTCGAAGAAGAACGAGTCATTCTGCAGCATTTCAGCTTGCAAATCTTATGAAACTTTCCTGTTTCCATTCAGGCTCAAGACCGAATGATGCTTCAAACTGAAAAAAAAAATTTAGAGAAATGAGTTTGAGGCAGCCCTGGCCCAAGAAACAGCTCACACCATGCCCCTTATCTGATTCCACACTGCTGGGAGGCACCAGGGCAAATTATTAATTGCACATCCCCAAACTTCCATGCTGGGGTTAAAATGACAACTTAGGCGTCAATCACCCTGATTTTGATCTGGTATAACAATGCCCCGAATAAGGAAAGGCCCAACAAAGTCCCTGTTTAGCTGGTTTTTCATTCTCGCTCTGTGTGTAATCTCCCTCAAACAGAAGTGCTGTTTTTAACTGTAATCTAAGCCTATTTGCCCCTGTACCAGAGCTGAGGGTAGCTCATGTCATCAGACCACTGCTAACATAAGCACACGAAGCTTTGTTGAGCAAGTAAATATTTTTTCTCTCTGACATGTGAATGAAATGAAATAGATATGAGTGATTGACTGGCACCAGAGATGTCAGACCCCTCAGATGCCCCGCTCCTGGCCTTAGTTTAGTCAGCATTTTGTTCCATATGTATTCAAAAATGTCATTAGTTTTTGTTTATCCAGAACTCTAAATGACTGAATGAAGTTTGTATTTTAAAGTGCTGATCTTTCCCTCCTGTAACCTTCCCATCCTAAGGAGGGTACAGTCAGATAGTTTAACATTCAAGCCAAGTGAATCAGGCCACAAGTTTTCAGCAAAAAAATTACATCATCTAATGCAGACATACCATACTTTTGAAACATGTTGTGCTCCCTACTTGGTGCTCCATCTCTTAGCAGCCATATATGAGGAAGCAGAAATAAATCATCCACTTTGCATTCAGCAAAACATCATTGTGGATGACTGAAGTTGGGCTTCTACCCTATTTGCCTTTGGTTTGCTTGTGCTGTTCAGCCTCCTCCTGGTTGTTCTGACAAGTCTCCAGCAGAGCTGGCTGCTCCTGCACACAATGATGTGCATCCTCCTGTTCATGCAGTCTGCCATCTCACTAGGAGAGGATCGAGTAGTGAGACTTTTGATCATAAATATTCCTATTTTCTTTCCTGGGGAAAATTGGAAGACACTCTGAAGAGATCTGCTGGAAGAAGCTGTAGAAAAGACCCTGACATCTTTCTTCAAGGGGTTGCCCATGTGACACTGTTGTTCATTTTAGTTATGTATTATTCCTAGAAGAGAGACCTGAGGTGTCCCATGCAATCTTACCGTAATTATACATCAGGGAAGTGTACATAATTGTTGTTTGCACCCCTTTCTTCTGTCGCAGAATCCTTGTTGATGATCAGTTGCTGTCAGCTGTGGGGAAGTTCCCAGGTATGTCCCGAATCATTCCTTTGCAAACACCTCTTCTGTGCTTGCCTTGATGGATACACAGGTGGTGGCAGCACAGCATTGCCAGAATGCTTGGCTGACTCCTGGATCCCCCTGTGCGGACAAATCTTCCTCCTTAGTTTCTCTTGTTTCAATTCCTGATCACCTGCTCTTCATTTTGTGGTGTCTGGGTGTAGCTGTCCAGGTGTACGTGCTCTCTGGATGCATGGTGTTGTGCTGAAACAAATGCCTCCAGGCTTTGCTGCATCTCACCAAATCAGGCATCTCTTCTGTGTTCTTGTGGAGAGGAAACCGGGGCCCAGCCTTCTCCCTCTTACTGTGGAGCTCTATTTAAATAGAAAGTCTTGCACATCCTTGAAAACTCCCTCTCCACCCCTTGCTTAGGATTTTCCTCACAACAGCTCACAGGGTGGCTGCAGTGGGTTTGGGTGGGCCTCAAGGGAAATCCCTCCACTGGATTCCCCTGCCTCTGCATGGCATGGGGACACCCACAGAAGAGGTGCTGGCCCTTGATTACCACATCTGCAATGACACCTGCCCTTCAGCTTCTGCCTCTGTGGTCTCAGCACATCTTCCCACTGTTTTCGTAGAAACGTGGCACACCTGCGTGGTGTCAGCAGTGTGGCAGTGATTTAGCAATTTGTAGATTACTGATGGACAAAAGCAGGAAACAGTTCAGGCAAACAGCAGAAACTCTGAAAAATGCACCCAGTGTTTTGATTTAGGATTGCTGAGCATCTCTTCAACCTCAGTTGCATATCTGTTGACAACAAATATGGCACACGCCAAAAACGCGGCTGGATTAAAAGCTGCAAAATAATGAGTGCAACACACTTGACAATCCCAATCCTTCCCCTTTGGCAACAGCACAGGAAAATGAGTAAGACTGTGTAATCCTACCTGCACCTGATCCAGGAATTTTTCAGGGGCTCTTGTGTTGTATTAAGGAAAATAAGGGAGTTAATTTCAGAGAATAACATTTTTATAGTGAGATTTTAAAATTCACTTTGTCACAAGAATGCACTATTACAATGTTCTAAAAATTCTAGAGAACTATTAATATTAATACATTGTACCTTCTCACAGCTTTTCAATTCAGTTGTGCACGTAATATACCCTCTGTTATTTTCTAGTGGTGTTCTACCACTATTGAAGTTATAAACTATTTTCCAGCCAACAGCCAAACATAAAGTGATGGGGAAAGACAAGATAAAGAAAATCTACTAATCTGGCATTTGTATTTGCATGGACTTGAAGAGGAGGCCTTCCTTTGCTGCCAAGTGCTTTGGATGTGCTTTACACACAGCCACGGGAGGGCAGTGAATGACTTGGATATGCAGCTTCTTTCTAGTTTTTATCTGCTTTTTAATCGTTTCGTTTCCCTTCCACCGAGCTCCTATCTTGTCAAGAAATAAAAATTTGACGCTGATGCGAGAAGGGGGATTTGATTTTCATTTCCCTCTGCGGGTTTGGCACATTTTCTTCATATTCTTGTTAGTTCAGCTTATCATCAGTGTGTGGAGAGCGCTTGATACCGTCCCTGGTGCTGCATGCAGGGCATGAAGGGAGCGGGGTAAACGTGTTTGCACAACTCTCATGTTTGCACAACTTTCAAGGTCAGGACTTCCTTCCAAGAAAAAAAAAGAAAAATAACAGAGAGCCCACAAACAATTTAATGGTTATCTATGGTGCTCACAAGTTGTCCTAGATAGACTCGAAATTATTCTTTCTTCATTGAAAGACCTGACCCACATTCCACACAGGTTTCAGCCAACAAACAGTTTAATAAAATCATAGTTCTAGACCCTCCTGTGGGCTGCTAATAGGCTGGTGTCTCTTTTTGCCTCAGTTTTTGCTAAGTTAGCAAAGGGTAAAAGTTGTAGTTACAATCAGCATTAGATATTTTTGGTAAAACCAAAGGAAGACAACTGTCCTCATGAAAAGTGTTAGTGACCAGCAGGTCTCTGACAGCTAGAAATGTCAGGACAAGCTCTCAAGACTGACTCTGTATGCCAATCAAAGGTATAGAAATTGGCAAATAGTCGGGATCAGAGGAAAGTCCAGCCTAGCAGCAAGCAGAGACAGCCACATACAGGCTGGACAAGTGCTCCATAGAGAACGAGCACGAGTTTTACAGTTCACAGCAGAAGTGATGTTTGAAACATTTGGAAGCAAGTTAGGGAGAACAAAGGCTGTTTCTGTGGCACACACAGTGAGGGGAGGAGAGGAGAGCATCCTCAGCCTGCCAAGGCGGTATGAAATATATGCCTGTGTCTCAATATGCCAGAAGCTTCTGGGCTTTATTCCCAGAACTCCCACTGGCATGCATGACCTTGTGCTAGTCACCCACGCTTGCCATGCCTCAGTTTCCCCATTGCAAACAGGGGACAAGAGTACCTCTGAGCATCTGTCAAAGAGCCCGTTTTGTAACTTTAGGATTGCAGGGAGAGGGTGTCTTTTGAGTAGTATCAGCTCTCCAGCATTTTGGAGCTTTTTGACTTTTACAGTAGAGTAGCCAGTCTTTGCATCACAGAAAAAGAAGGTCACAGCAGAGGCAAAACCCACATTTCCCCAAGTACAGCCTTGGCCAGCTTCTGACAGAAGAACCACCCCTAGCAGCTGACAAGGTGGGAGCTCTGTGGCTGGCACCGAGGTGGTTTTGACCCCTTGTACAGATACAGTGTCCAGAGACACTGGGCAGATGCATAACAGTAGGTTATTGACCCACCCTTTCAGCTGCCAGGTTGGCTGGCCACCAGTTCCCGGTGCAAGGTTCAGCCTGCCCACGCTGGCAGGAGGGGATGTTCAGGCAGCACTGGAAAAGCAGGAGGAGCCTGACCCTTAACTGTGAAGGGCAGATGAGAAACCATGAGGTGAGTGATGAAAATCTCCATTTGGCCAGCCTGATGCTTGCTGGGTTGGACTCCACATGCCCACTGTGAATGGATTGGACTCGCTGTGTAGGTACATGTGTGATTTATCTCTCAGTGGTTTCATACAGATTTACAAATCTGGCTTATTTTGCATGGAATTACAGCCTCCCAGATCTGCCTTGGGTTGCAACATGTTTCTTTTAAATTAAGGTTTGGATCCAAAATCCAATCCATTTGGATTTTACATCCTAAATTGAATGTAAACTTCACGAAGCAGGATTTCTCTGTACCTTCACTGCTTTCACAAATTCACCTATATCTAACTGAGCCTTCAGGCTCATACCCAACACTGGTGCATGAGAACAAATCCCCACGCAGCCCACCAGTAACTGATCTTTGGGGGAAAGAGGGAGAGCATTTCTGCTATTAGATCCTTGTTCCCTTTCCTAATTGGCTACCTTAATAGTTAGGGGAGTAAGTTTGTTGACAGAAACATCTTCTAATAAAATAGATTGTAAATGACTTCTGTAACAAAACAGGAAGTAATAGAGAATCCATATCTGCAGAGACACTTGTGTTACCCCCTCTCAGCAGTAAATGCAGCTGTGACCATTTCAACTGTTTCAAATACTGAACATTGCATACTGTCAGATGGTTCCTTGTGACCTATCTACCAATAAGCAGACAGTTGCCTTTTATATATATATTTTTTTTAAAGTATTATTTCTTTTTACACTTTTGATGCTGGAACTTCTCCCAGCATCCCAACAACCAGTTCTAAAAACTCATCTCCTCTGAGGTCTTGGCAGCCCACTTGGCCTCCTCGTTCTCTATTTATAAAGTAGGAACAATCATCTCTCATTTTTTCCTCTTCTGATGAAAAATACACTGGAAACTGAGTTTCCTATGCCCTAAGATAGAGACATGTGAATACCAAGAGTAGGTATTTTTTTACCTTTTTTTTTTTTTTTTGTATTGAGTGTTGTTACCTTGGGAGCAACGGGTAAAGTCATGGACAAATCATGCTGGAAACCAGCCTTGGTGCATACAGGTCCCATCTGTATAACTACAAATTTTCCATTGAAGGAGTACTGATGTTTCTCCTGCAAGAAACATGTTTTACTGGGTGGAAAGGATAGTGTGACCTATGACTGGCAGGTCAGTGTCAAGTGAAGGTGCAGGGAACCAAAGCCAACCCCACACCAATGCACCCCAACCTCCAACAGTGCCTTCAGCGCAAAGTCCTCCTCATCATTACCTACCCCTTCATGGGAGATATTTTTTGACCCTAACTTCACCCAAGTGATTTATTCTTTACCAAAAATGACTCCAAATGCAGTCTAAATTCACTGGAAATACCGAAAAAAATGTTAATCTGAGTCAACCTGAAGGGAAATTTTGGTTCTGAGAGCTATTTCTGTTGCCTGTAGAGCTGAAAGCCAAATGCTTCTTTTCCCAGGCTATGCAGCGAAGTGGGTGGTGGAAGGGGAGAGAAGAACTTGAGGTTACCAAGATTTCACTGAGATTAGTCTTCACTAAGAGTTTTGAGACAAGTCTGGTTTTGTTGCTGTTGTTATTTTTAAGCCACCAAATAAACAAGAAATGTTAATGGCATCAGTAATCCCTCATGGACGTATGCCTGGTCATTAACTTCTCTTATTTTTCTAAGAAAAAGCAACAGCATTACATTGTGTTGATGCTTTTTCAAGAAAATATCACTGGCAAATAATCCTCTTAAGGAAGTGCAAGCGGCTGGAGGCAATGCTTGGGGCTGAAAAACGCAAAGTGGGCTCAAAACAAAACAACTGCTACCCTCCATGCCACTCTGCTGCTGAGCCACTCTCAGAATACTAATACAAGGAGGTCTGGTTAGCCAGGCACCGGCTCACAAAACGAAAGGGTTTGACCACCTCTTCCGACTGAAGAAAGCAATGTTTGATCAGTGAACACTGTCATATCTTATAAAGGGTGGAAGATAAATCAGCTACCAGGTAATTATAGTGTCAGAACAGTAGATCAAGTCCATCTCTGCTGCATGCCAGTGGAATTCTGATAGAGTTGACCAAATTTATTCAGTACTTTTATCTGCTGCATCAGTCCCAGTTAAACTTCCAATGAAGGTGGTGATAGCTGTTTTCCAGTGGACCTTCAAAGGATTTTTTGAGGTGTTCTCAAACTCATTGCCTTTTTTTTCCTCACCTTCATAGCATTCCCTTTAATTCTATACAGAAAAACATCCTCATCCTCTAGATCTGATCCTGCACCTTCAGATTCCTATCTTACTGTGTAGTCAGTCCAGGCCCTTCTTCATTGCAGCTCTCAATTTTGGTACAAAAGGACCAAACCTTGGTGAGATCCATGCTTGTACTGCCCAGCCTGAAGTGTTGCCTCACTTTTATAATTTTTCCTTCACTTATTTTAGTGGGTTGGCTCTGGCTGGACATCATATGCCCACCAAAGCTGCTCTATTGCTCTTCTCAGCTGGACAGGAGAGAGAAAAGAGAACAAAAGTGTTGTGGGATGAGGTAAGGACACAGAGAGATCACTGAGCACTTAACATCATTCGCAGAGCAGACTTGAGCAAATTAACTTAATTTATTGCCCATAAAATCAGATTGATTTGAGACAATGGGAAACAACCCCCAGTCTTGAAAACACATCCCCACCCCTTCCTTCTCCCTGGGCTCGAATTTATTCCTGAATTCTCTACCTCTTCCCATCCAAGCAGCACAGAGGAATGGGGCATGGGAGCTGTGGTCAGTTCATCACACCTTGTCCCTGCTGCTCCTTCCTCCTTGTGGGGGAGGAATCCTCAGACTCAGGGAAGCCCTGCTCCAATGGGGAGTCCCTCTCACAGTCTGCAGTTCTTCAAGAACTGCTCCAGTGTGGATCCCTTCCATGGAGTGCAGCTCTCCAGGAACAGGCTGCTCCACTGTGGGTCCCCCCACAGAGCTGTAAGTCCTGCCAGCACACCTGCTCCAGTGTGGGCTTCTCTCTCCATGGGTACACAGGTCCTGCCAGGAGCCTGCTCCAGCATGGGCTTCCCACAGGGTCAGAGTCTCCTTTGGGCATCCAGCTGTTCTGGCATGGAGGGGTCCTCCCTGGGCTGCATGTGGAACTCTGCTATGCCTGGGCTTCCATGGGCTGCAGGGACACAGCTGCCTCACCATGGTCTGCACCAGGGGCTGCAGGGGAATCTCTGTTTCAACACCTGGAGCACACCCTCCCCCTCCTTCTGCACGGACCTTGGTGTCTGCAGAGCTGTTTCTCTCACATGTTCTTGCTCCTTTTGTCCAGCTGCAGTTGCTGCTGCAGAGTTCCCTTCTCCTGCCCACCCCGGCTTTAATCTGCCATCCCAGAGGCTCCATTCACCATTTGCTGATGGGCTCAGCTGTGGCCAGCAGAGTTACGTGTTGGAGTTGACTGGCACTGGCTCCAGGGGACACAGGGGAAACTTCTGGTAGCTTCTCACAGAAGGCTCTCCTGTAATACAATACAAATACAAGCAAATACAATACACTTATCAAACTATGCCCTTCCTCCCTACTCCACAGGAAGATGGGCATATGATACCTGCAAATTCTAGGAAAGTCTGTGACAAAGACTTCAGTAAGTGTGGTGTAAAAGCACTTTGCATTTTTGTGATCTTTATGAGACTCTTTTATTTTTGGTCTAATGGAATTCAGTGAAACTTTTTTTCATTTTTTCTTGTGCAGGGGAATTAAATTCCCTAGGAAGTCTGCATATTTATATGTTCAATTAGCCCTTCCTTAAACCATGGGGTTATCAGGGCTAGGTGAACTTCTGGGAGCCCCGAGCAGAGCCAGGAGGGTGTGTAGGAGATGCTCCAGCAATGGCTGGTGGAATGGACTATTGCCTAGACTAGGCTGTGTGACAAGGCAGCTACTGGAGCACAATCTTGGCCAGTCTGACAAGGTCTGATGGCAAGAGAAGTTCAGTGGCAACAAAGTGATGGGGTTGTGTTGTTGTATCTTTAGGGCAGGAGATCGATTTCTTTATCTTTTCTGGTTTTTATCATTCCCTGTCATCATCTCTAAGGTTCATATTGCACTCAGCTGTTTTGCCTGAGCTTGGTCTATACAGAATTTCCACCAGAGCAGAATTGGAGCTGGACTCTTGGCCCATGCATGGCCAATAGTAAAGCTGGTGACACAGGCCATGAGAGTTATGAGCTTATTTCCCTGGTCTGATCACAGAGGGATAAACCAGTCCTTATATATTATGAGGCAATTATATGAGCTAATGATCGAGTTTTCCTACTCAAATTTTAATAGCCATGCTTTTTAATTCCAGCAAGAACAAATCTGACACAGACTCTGGCCAGGCCAATAATGATTGCCAGTTCCCGTTACACCTTTAAAAGTTGAATAATATATGTAGCACTTGCAGTGTTTTAGAGGCACTTAACATTGCCAAAGAGCTGAACAAGCACTATTGCATTTCACACTCATTGCTGTCAAGCAGGTATTCACAACTACCAACCCCACCAACCTTCCTGCAATGAAACTCAGGTCTGAGGAGAGACAAGGGTGAGTTTTTAGCTCATGCACATCCTTGCAGTAATGCAGCTCTCTGTTTTCCACACTGGAGTGAGATTACATCCGTCTGCACCTAGTCATGTAAGTGTGCCTCTCATGGCTGCTCATGTTTCCCTTTCTTCTCTCCATTGTGGGTTTAATGGGGAAAATTTTGCAGTTTCGTGTTTTGTTTTCTTCAGGTGTCTGCAAGCAATTTTGATTCTTTGCAGTGAATGTAGGTACATGAGGTGTTAGCCTGAGTGTTCCTGTGCTTTGCAGCAGAAAGCAGAACTAAATACTGGAGTCTTCCTAGCTAAAAAGGCAGGTGGCCAAGCTCATTTCTGGAGAAGTTGCTGCAATGTCAGCTGCTGCAGGCTGCTGCTGTGCTCAGCATCTCCTTGGGTCCATTGCACAGTGAACACCTGGGGTCACTGTGCACTGGAGTCATAATCTTTCCCTTCCCTCCCTTCTGGAAAGGAAGATGGAATTAAACAAAAGGAAGACTGGGTGAAGTACATCCAAAGTAATTCAGCTGTCTTCAAGTTAGATGTTTAAATCAAATCAAGTTCCCTTACTCTCTTGGATCTCTACAGTGGAATAATATCCTGGAGGCACCTTTCAGTGTCCAATGTATAGAACAGGGATCTCTAGAGAACATTTTGTAACTTCCTCAGACAGACATCTACAACAGATGGCAATGCATCACCTCTGCAGGCTTCTTTTTATTCCTGTTCATAATTGAAAACCCACAAATCAACAAGGTCAAGCTTTGCCATCTTTTCAGCCCTGAAAATTTGGTCAGATGGCTCCTTTTGTCATGTAATAGGTTTCCATGTTTCATTCCCTCGTTCAAAATCTTGGTCTTTCCTCATTACACAATTATGTAGTGTCTTCTGACACTGTTCGGGCAGCAGTTTTTCTGTCATGCAAATGGGTCAGTAATACTATTTTATTGTTAAGAACTTTGGGGCCAGGTATAATTGCACACTTTTCTCTTGTTTGTCTTTATTTCTAATCAATTTACACTCTGGAAGAGCCAGGCCAAAGACATGTCATTATGGATAACTTAATGCATTGACTATGGTGTCTATGGTTATAAAATTTGAAAGAAAAATTCTTCCACCTAGTCTGCTGCAGAGGATATGCCATATTCAGTCCTGCTTATATCGGCAGGTCATGCTTCTCTTTCTCTCTCTCCCCCTTTCTCCTTTGGTGGGAATGTTAGAATTTGTTCTGCATAACTTTACTTTATCCTTAAAGCAAAAGTAACCAGACTGAAAATGTAGTTTTGGACCTTGTTTTTATTGAACTCCTATGTCAAGGGCCAAGTACCAGGAAGTACCAGCACAATCATGGGTTACTGATCCAGGATGTAAACTTTTCCTTGTTTGGATGTAAACTTGAATGATACAGAGTGAGAGAAATCAACTCCTCTATTTTATGCAAAGAAATAATGAAGGAGGGTGAACACATCAGCTCAGGCCTAGAAGAGAACTCAGGTAGGAAGTACTGGGGTGAAAACTAAGACCAACAGGAAAAAGTTCAATGACCTGAGAGATGACGCCAAAAATTGGTGTTGACAATCAAGTTCTAAAAAGAGGATTTATAAAAGAAAATAAATTACTTGATAGACCATGATGTAGAAACTGCTGATTTCTGTTCATAGTGAATACCAGGGAGCTTAAATTATTCTGTTAATACACTTCATTGGAAGGAGTAGATTAAACTACTCATAAATATTGTTTGGGTCCCAGTTCAGCATAGCTGAGAAAAGAATTGGGATAGCCAGTGGAAGTGGCTGATCAATAAGCAGCTGTAGGTAAAAGGATTGAAAGGTGGGCTGTGCATGGAATGGAGCTGAAGATGGAACACATTCCAGTCCTACCTGACTCGTCATGAAGATGCAAATCATAAAATATGAGAAGATGAAAATCATAAAATATTACATCACCCAGAATTCTGGTCTGAGTTCTGCTTTCTTTGTCTCAAAAAAGAAGTGTGAAGCAGAAGCTGCCATCTCAGTAGCAGAGGTGGTTGTTAAAATAGAAGGTGCTTCCATCTGAGTTATGGTTGAAATGACTAAGAGTGCTTAGCTTGGAAAGAAAATAAAGAAGTGGGAACATATTGGCAGAATATATAACACTGAAAATGAAAAAAGTAAATAGATTGCATATTCTTTCTGGTAATGCCAGATGAAATGAATATCTATACTAGAAAGCACTACTACTATTTAAAAGCAACAAAACAGCTTTTTTAACATGATACAAAATAAACATGCGAGGCTCACGGTGACTAGATATGATAGAGCTTCAAGTGGTTAGCAGGATTAAAAGCAGTTTAGACATTTACTATTAGGGCAATTGCAGATAACAAAGAAGTTTACAGCCATAATAGATGCAATGAAAAATGCAAAAGGGATATAAACCCTTTTGCCTCAGTGAATGCAGAAACTAGCCAAGTGACAGGGTTTAAGCAGACACTTCCCTCATGTAGAATCCCACATTCCAAGAGCACGTTTCTCCTTAGTTATCAGTATTGGATTTATTGCAACTTTCTTCCAGCCATCTGTCACTGGACACTATCAAACTTTGGTTGACTATTCAATTTTTATGGTGGAGATTAGGAAAAACCTAATCAAAACTTGTGAATGTGGCAACTACACTGCATTCAGGACCAAAATAGACACAACATTTGCAGAAAATGTAGATTTCTTGTAAACTTGGTTAGAAATGAACTTATTTAGGGGAGGGAGAGAAAGAGTTTGATGAACTATATAGCCAAGAAAATCTAAGAGATTAGAGAAAAAGGAAAGAAGACATGATGCTGAAAAAAGAAAAGGGAAGAGAACTCATTTTTTTGGGCACAGTGTGGGCTGGAAGAGGTGGAGAGCTGGGATGGTGGAAAAAGGGCTTTGTACACATACCTGTAAATAAAAATGACTCAAAGAGATAGCAGACTGTATCATCAACATTAACTACTCCTAATTGTAGAATATAGGCTAATTGATCTGTACGAAGAAGCAACTTTTCTGTTCTGCTCTATCCTATTCTCTCTATCACAATAACAGTAACTTCAGCATGTCTATACTAAGCTCTTCCTAACTTACACTAAATAATGTTTATTTAGGGTGGGGATTTCTTGTTTTTAAATTTTTGTATTTTTCCCATGGCAAAGAGCTGCAGAGGCATTTGTTGTAGGGTCTTTCAGATTTTTAAAAAGGTACCTAGCTGATAATGTTAAAGACGACAAGGATGGTGAAATGTGTTCTGCATACGGATCAGGCGGAATTAGCAATGGTTCACCACTCCTGTGAGAGTTCATTCAGCTGCCACAGACTGGCCCATGAGAATATTTCTGGAGAGATGAACTTTATCTAATAATAAAAAGTCCACTGACCTGCTCTCGTGTCACAATTCCTATGGCATGAATAATTGCACCCTCCTGTATAATTGGCAACATTAAGAATGCTAAGTGAAATAATTAGGAATGACTCAGATTTCACGAGCACACCAGGCTCTTACTTTGAGGGTTTCATTGGTGCCTCTTCCCCTCTTCTGGATAGTCATGGACAGAACGCTCGGCAGCGCTTCTGCTGGGAGACGTGGGCAAGCATCTGCCTCGGCAGCTCCTGCCAGCCTGACTCTGGCAGGGAGTCAGCAGGGCCCCGGGATAACGCATGGCACCTGCAGCGGATCCGGCCTCGGGCGTTCCAGCGAAGGCCTGGTGAGACGCGAGTCCAGGGCGCGCAGTTTCACACCAGGCGCCTCTGCTGCCTGCAGCTGGGCTTTTCCAGGAATGGAGGCAGCAGCGTGCTCCCGGGCACCACAAAACAAATCACTCCATAACGGCAAGGTCCCTGTTTCACCAATTAATCAAGATTGATCCTTCCCTCCCAGATCTCTTAAAAAAAGTGGCAGTATCACATTTATGGGAGAGCAGCCATTCGAAGCTGACTGAGCGTAAGGACGCAGCTCTGTGGTGGGTCACCTAGAGCTGATGGGAGAGTGCCATCTTTGCTGGGTCAGTCTGAAACCAAAGGAGAAAAATCCCTGACCATCTGGCAGGGCGCAGCTGGCACCTGGGGCAGTTAAAGGTAGTTTTGCTGGTTACAGGGCAAGGCAGAACTTGCCACAGAGCACTGCATGAGGTTCCCAGACAACCCCAGGGAAAAGTTCCAGCGATGTGTTCCAGCTTTGATTGGGACTGATCTGTGCAGATAATGTGTTTGACAACCATCCGCTGCCTTAAAAAAAAAAAAAACAAACCAGAGGAGAAGGAAATCCACATAAAGACAGGAAATATGAACTGCTGAGATTTCACTTGGAATTGGGTGAGTGTGAAATGTACTATGACAATTCTTAGGTCACATGTTGGGGTGGAAATCTGGCATACTGAGTCATATGATGGATGCAGCCATGTGCACAGATCACAGAAGAGCTGTGTCCCAAAATATGCCAGATCACAGACTAGGGGAGCAGGACCCTGCAGGAGATGCACTCTTGGTGCCTTGCACTCGTGCCACACCTGCCCAGCACCAACATATGACTGGGAGTGAGGGGCATTACCACAGACTGGAGATTGGGAGAGGTGGTCCAGCCTCCGTGCCCTGTGGCAAAGCGGGAGTAAGGGGATACCAGCTGAATGAGTCTCATGGGAAACACCTGACACTTCCTCTGCTAGGAAAAATCATGTGAGAGTCTTGACATTGGTACAATCAAAGTTTAATCTAGGAAGACAAAGTGGAGGCAAAAGGAAGAGCTGGGTTATTTCTGGAGAATCCAGTAGTCAAACCAACCTCTTGTGAACACAGAAGATAGAGAATTGGTAAGTCTTCTGAAGAACAGATGGTCTTCTCAAGATGCTGCATTGCTACAGGTTTGTGATCTTTGCTGCTTGACAGCTGACCTCTGATTTTCTGACACCATTTGGGAGAGGCCAGGGAAATCAGTGACAGCAGACAGCTGTCTTCAGGTCCAGCTCTGGTGTATCTTTTCTGTCGTATTCTCCCTGTGAATTACCTTTTGTGTGGGTCTCTAAAACACATGAGCAAGTCACACACATCCATTTCTCACACACCCCTTCCCTGATTCACTCGATAAGCCCCACAGCCCTAGTTCTCAGCATAGCCCCCACATAATTCCGGGGATTTCACCCCCAACTCACTCAACTTTAAATGCTGACATGCACCACTGGTTCTGCCAGTGCCTCACCCTGTGCCAGCATTAGCCTGGGACTTGCTTTGGCAGGCTTTGGGGAAGAGGTGTTAGGACAGGATGGATGGTGAAAGCAGACAAACAAATGTGGCAGAACACATATGAAACAGGGACTAATATCGTGGTTTTGTGCAGACTGCTGAGCTCTTCAGAGCATCTACTGGGAAAATGCTGAAAACCAGGTCCCAGCCACTCTCCGTTATGTATTCCTGCAAGCCTGTCTAAATACATGTGTCTTTTTCCCTTAGGCTCATTAGTTTCCATACATCAACATAAACCGTAATAAAGATGAAGGGGGAAGAAATTTTCTAGTCAGATGAAAATATAAGGGGAAGGGAAATTAATATAAAGAGGGGTTCCAAGGCATGAGGCAACAGGCTGCCTGCTGGGAATGGACAAAATAAGCACTGCTACAGATGAAGATTTATAGGGAGATTTCCAAATGTGCTCAGCTGAAGCTGTTTCAGAAAGAGGACGGATCTAGTCTCTTAGGCTAGGTTTTAAACTGGATTCTGCCTGTCTTAACACTCTTTTATTTTGGCAATTATAACATTTGTGTTTATCCGCACTTCTCAAACTCCATGTAATCTGGGGAGTTTGTAGTATCACGTAGTATGGCTGACTCAGACACTAGGAACAGCTTATGTAGTGAGCTTATGTGGAGAGATACTTAACATTTTTGTCATGTTCTTTCCAAATGTCACGTGAACAAATAATTTCTGCATTATTGTTTCTACAAGCAGTAACTAAGGGAAAACCATTATGCTCTACACCTTTTTTGATTTTGCCATTTTCACGTGGAATAGAGACCAGAATGGAGGGAACCACGTAATACTAAATGATGACTTAGAACAGGTTTAGACCAGTTGTTTGCTTTCCACACAGTAATAATATAGACTAATTGCCATTTCCAGCAGTAGCAGACAATTCTGATTAATACACAGTGAGCTCATAATCAATTAATTTTGATTATGCTTTACTAATGATGAACTAATGTGCAACCAGTCAATAAAAATTAAAGGTGTGCCGGACATTCAAAACATCATAAATTTGCAAATATTTGGAGCCTATGGCTGGGGCTACCTTGCCTTACAATCTAATGGAAATGCATAGCATTTCTGCATAGCCTGTTCTGTCTGTACAGAGAAAATCACTGTTTCACAGTGCCTGAGGCTGTCAGGTAGGCTGGAAGAGTGGAGATCAATGGTGCACAAAGGACTCATAAAGAAGGATTGCAGAATGAAGAAACTGGTGCTTGGTGGCTGGGACTGGCTGAAAACTTTCCTTCCAGTCTGTTTTCTTCAAATGGGAAATCGGTAATTTGAAAGAAGAAAAGTAATATTCCTTGAAGCTGTTGCTTGCAAAACAAAAACTGTAAACTGCTGCTCTTTGGCAGACAATTGAAGAAAAAAAGGCTTCTAGACTCTCAGCAAAATTTCAAACTTCTGCAACAAAGGCTCCCACTGTCTAGTCAGCTCCCCATGGGCCTGTCCCTCCTGCCTCCTGAAACAGCTCCACAGTAGGTCAAGCAGGACACTTTAGGAAAGGTCATGTTTTGCAGATGCCCTCTTTCATCTAGATGTAAGATGCAAAGCCTGACAAGTTGTGCTTCCATATCACTTTTTTTGCCATGTCACACTTATGCCTGGGTCAAATGCTGCCTGCTTAAGTTATTAGCATTGTAAACTCTTATTATGTTCAGCATGCACTTCATATGTCATTGGCCTCCAGCTGTTGGTGCTAGCACAGGAGAAGATGACTTGACCCTAGCTGGAGAGGAGGGGCATGCCGGGAGACTCTTGCAGCGAGGCAGCCAGGGAAGCTGTCCAAGGGCATGCATGTGTAAAGAGCAGCTGTGAAAGGTAGGAGTTGCACAGAGAGCCATGCCCTATCACTCAGGTTGCCAACTTCCTTACTGTTCCACACTCTTCTGTGGTATCAACCGAGGCCGCAGCTGACGTGGCAGGGTAAGCAAGCCATGAATGCATTAGCTGCTGCGTGACACCGGCCCTTCCGAGCCACACCTGGTAGCATGGTGCCTGAAGAGCTAACAGCCAGCCCAACCAGGGCACCTCATCTTCAGAACTCAAGGGAGGGACACATTTCCCTTCTGGAAAACTAGTACTGAGGGCAGGCCATTGCTCTAAAGGAAGAGGAGTTTGGCTGCCTCAGTGGTTGCAGAATGGCCGAGACCTTTTAATGTGGAAGAGGTGTTCCTTTCTCTCAGCTGGAAATTACTACAGAATATGGAAGAGGAGATTTTGAAGGATGAAAGCTACATGGAAAGACCAGGAAAATGGAGTTCCAATGGATACCGTAGCAAACAGATTACAAAGGCATCCCAGAAGGCAGGAGGAAAGGAGAGATGGAAGGGATGAGCTGCAGAAGAGATAGGAGATGTTAAATGGCTTTGGTCAAGGCATGGTGACAAATCTCTTTGTTAGAGAGGAGAAAAGGGGCAGGGGAGGAAGAGCAGGTAGGACAACAGTAAGGCAATACAAAGCCCTTTCACTCCAAGTTTCCCCTAAGCACTGAGCTGGAGAAGATGTTCTTTTCTGTTGTCAGTTCCAGTTTTCAGGAGCAAAAAGACTTTGGGAGCTCTTCCTGGCGTGAGCTTCTTTGCAGCCGAGGATGACCCTTTGTGTGGAGTTCAGATGGGTGGCGAGGTACTTCAAGAGATTTTTGGGAGCACAGCCCATAGCCCATAGGAAATGGAAGAGGGAAGCATTTCTGCCACTAGTAGGACACTGTGGCTTTACAGCTAGGGGACTTGTGGCAGTCAGGAAAAGAGACAGGTCTTGTGCTTTTTCTAATGCTACCTCAGGCCCACCCGTGACATGCTAGGAATGCTTTAGGACTAATTTCTTTTGGGTCTCTTTCAGTTTGGCAGAGTTTATGTTTCAGGGTATTTTTATAGTTTTGGTAGTAACAGCAATGCCATGACGTAGTAACCAGGGGGCAGAAAGTGACTCTTATGGGGAAACTAAGATCATTCCTTTCCAAAGTGGGAGAACAGAAAGTCAGTGAATGCATGCTATGTGTCCCACAAATTTGGATACAGGGCTTGCACCTGAAAGAATCAACAGCACTTCATACACATATATATGTACATATGTATGTATTTATGACTCACACATGGGTGTACATGCAATTTCTTGTTAGGATTATTTTTTCTAGTGAAAAAGCCTAACCATGCTGTCAGCATCCTCTAAATGAGATCTGTTAAAACCAAAGATGGATGAAGATCAGAAATGCCCAAAGGCCTGAGTGACTTGGGGACATGATTGCCACCTGCAATCCACCTTGGACTTTGCTTTTTTGGGAAAGAGGTTGTTTTTAGTCTCCATAAGAGACTGAAGGAAGACTGCACTGCTCCCAGATCCTGGGGAGGGTGGGGCAGGGCAGTATGTGGGTTTGTGGCCCCCTTTCACTGCTAATTGTGTGAAGGCAGAGTTTTGAACCCAACTGAGCACCACTGTGTTTCAGGTTACACAATACAGCAGAATGGGATGCGATTGAAAAGGCTACAGATAAAATCAAATGCGAGGGAAGGATGAGAACACGTCCTTTCTTCTAGCCATGACTATTTTGTTGTGTCTGTTATCTAACCCTGTAATTAGGACGGCATTCAGAAAATGCGAACAAAGTTGGTATTCTTTTCATAACCCCCAAATCTTTGCATTGCTGCATGAAACTTTTGGCTTCAGCTTTTCCCTGTTCATTAACCATGCCAAAATTTTTAATCTAACACCACTGTTAAAGAGTGGCAGGCTTCCAGGGAAATATATCAGCCAGGCTTATTAATTTCATGCCAAGTGCTGGAGGCGTGAATGTAGAGAACGCTGTTTGAGTTTGGATAATAGGAATCAGGCAGCTTAAAGGCAGGGGATAAAGATCAGGAGCCCCGTGTCTCAAGAGGAGGAGCAGGTGCAGGCTGCAAGCAAGGCCTTCAGGCCCAAAGGGGCAGCCAGTGCTTAAAACAATCTGCAGTGCCTTTCCCCCCCTCCCCCCTTTTTTTTTTTAATTTGGCATGTGCCTCTCACAGCTTAACAGACCGCTGCTCCACAAAGAGTGGTAAACAGAGAAAGGGAAATTAAAAAGGGAAGTCCCATGATAGACAAAAACAAATTAGGGCAAACAAATTACACAGAGTCAACAAATAAACAAGGGAACATCTGTGAATATATTTCTTGGATTTTCTGATTCTGAAAGCAACCTGAGAAACAGTGGAGGGATGTATAAAATTTAATCGGGGAACCAAGCCTCCCCTCCTCTCCCCAGCCCCATCTTCCCTGGGAAGGTTGAGTTGCAGCAGGGGATAGCTGTGCTGTCACTGGGGACCTCTCTGACAGGGCACATATCGGTCCTACCCAACCCCATCCCAGCCCCTGTCCTGTTCCTGTCCTGCTGCTTCCACCAGCACCTGGGAGCACCAGCAGGAGCCAAGGCAGCCTCTGCTGGCTGAGGGATGGGATGAGGCTGCAGCCACATCAGTACATGAGTGGTTGCCCTCTCCCTGGTTGCATCTCCCAGACACTCAGGCTGTGCCTGAAACACACTGGGGAGTCAATATTTGGTTCTCCAGCTCTTTGATAGACCACTTGTTATATCCATACATAAATATAAGGATATATGAATACATCTAAATAGAAACATAAATGCAATTGTATATTTAGTATTCACATATGTATTCTTATATACAGATACATAGACTACTGGATATGGAGATGTGGATACAGATCCTAAACATTTTAGGGTTTCTCTTCTGGGAGGTTTTGCTGGGATGCCTCAGGATCTGAGCACATATAATTAAAAACCTGAACTTGAGCAGAAATTCTGTGACAACCTCTTCACAAATCAATCTGGATCATAAAAAAAACCAGTCCTCAAACAGCTGTATTTGCTTTTTAGGCAAACACTGTCAGAAAAAGGCAATTACTCATCACTGGTTGTGGGGATGTATGGAAAAGGAAACAGAAGAAGCTTTAATTTAGCAAACAAGTGTTTGTTTTAGCTTCTAGAAATTTATGGATTTTTTTTTTTTTCCTGTTGGAAAGTTCACATAAAGGGTCTGGAATCAGAGAAAGCCATGTAAAGAACACTGATTTCAGAGTCGACTCAAGAGCACAAACCAAATATTTCTTTTATCTCTGGATCTTCACATGACTCTAAATAATTTTTTCTCCCTCAATTATATTTATTACACTAAAAGATGTTTTCAAAAGAAATTGTTATGTGGATAAGCACTCAGAAGAGATATATCAATACTGTCCAAGTTTTCTATGCAGCCTGTAATTCACCCCCTGCATAAGGAGTTTTAGTCATAGCATTGCACAATATTTTTCCCACAGAGTTGTGGCTTTATTCTGTACATGGAAGGGGCAGTACTTATTTAAGAGGCAACTATTCAGCACTTTGTTTTTGAATTATTCTGTGTGTGGTCTCTGCCTACCATTCAAAATTGGCTCAGCAGGCAGAAGTTGTTAGTTTTTGTGAATTTTTTCTGTATTGTCCAACACCATGGTTTTGAGGTGCTTCAGAAACCTTGTTTTGTTTTCATGGCTCTCCAGTGAGGGTGGTGATGGTGACAGTGCTATTTTTGTCTTACAGATGAGAATGGGAGGCAAGGAGGAGACTTTTTTCAGGTGATCAGCTTGAAATTTATGGGACCTGTGCTTTATTGTCCCCAAACATTTGTATTTCTATTTAAACATATATCTATAAAGCACAGTTGCTCTTGACACATCTTTTCTGGCGAAACTTTCTTCATGACTTTGATATTTTCTGATTTGCCCAGATATGGTTTCAGCTCATTTTCCTATTTTGCTACCTACAGGCAAATATTTCTTTAGCCTTTGGGGTATTACACAGCAACATCACAGAAAGCATAGGAAAAAATCCGTCTGATCTTGCTACAGACCCTGGTTGCAATGCTGAAGAAAGCCCCCAAGTGGTCCTGTGCAACATCATATCCTACATATGTGAAATTTCTCCAAAAGGAGTAGTCATTTCAGGTGAGTAAGCCATAGCATCAGCCTTGGGCAGTGTCAGCTGGGTGGACATCTCCCAGTCACTACTTTCTCTTTTGATGTAAACAGTATCAATTGAAGTGGTCAATTAAAGCTGACTAACTAGAAGTAACTGCAGTGAAAAAGACCTTTCCTATCCCTGATAATCTTAGAAACACAGAATCATACAATCTCTGAGACTGGATAGGATCTTTAAGATCATTGAATCCAATAGTTAACCAGCACTGTCAAGTCCACCACTAAACTGTCCCCAGGTGAGGACAGTTTTTAAAATACGTAAAATACAAATGTAATAATTACATTTTAAAATACATCTAAAGTTTTTAAAATACCTCCAGGGATGGTGATTCCACCACTTCCCTGGAATCTCTTTCTGACCCTTCTTGTACATGGGCTTCACATTTGCCAGCCTCCAGTCAACAGAGACCTCCCTGGCTAGTCAGGACTGCTGATAAATGATGGAAAGTTGTTTGGTGAGCACTTAAACCATCTCCCTAAGCAGCCTTGGGTGGATCTCATTCAGTCCCATGTTGTATCTGCAATTATATTAATTGATCAGCAGTCCTCTGGGCATTTGAAAGCATCCAAAATTGTCATGATTAAAACAATGAAAAATAAATAAATTCCAGACAAACCAAAAGCTGAAGCAAAAAGCACAGTGGATGGGTAAAGTTCCTGCCTTACAGACTGATGCTGGAACTTTCCCCATAGATTTGGACGCTTAGCTGCTCAACTTTCAAGAGTAATTTTTAAATGCAAAATCTGGGAGACAAGTTAGAAATTCAGCTTGCTCTGAGTAAAACGCATTTATCTGAAAGGAAAATCACATTTTTGAAATGCACTTTCTGCCTCACAGCCTCCATGTGGCTTGGTATGCAGATCAAGCTGAGTAGGTGCTGGATAAACATGATCAGCAAAGGTTCATATCAGACCGATGCACACCAGGCTTGTGGCTTCCAGTCTTATCCAGGCTGGTTATACCATGCAGAGAGAGGAAAGCAGATGAGGCAATGAACACTGTCTCTTTCTTTCTCCATGATCAGGCTGGCTTGGTCAGGTGCTGTAACAGAAATGCTGAAAAAGTTGAAGAAACTTTTCTTATCTAAGGGTTGCTGTGTGAGGGAGCTGAAGGAGAAGGAGAAGTTATGAGAGAGTCTGGGCATGCCAGTACACTTCAGGCACTGAAATTTCTGCACAGTCCTGAACACAAGAATGAAAAGTTTCATTAGGGAAAGAAAGGTTATCCAGAGACTTAGCATAAGCTTTCAACTGAAAGTTTTTGAATGGCAGGGATTGCTTGCCTAGGGTCCGTTCATTTTTCTTGTCATTCTTTCATCTGATTGTGGAAAAATATAGCCCAGAAGTTTAACGGGTTTTGCTGGTTGGGCTGTCTGGGTCTAAGTGAAGGACAGGAATCCAGTGTGAATTTGCCTTTAAGGAATTTTGTATCTTGTCCAAGTTGTGTCTATCACCTTGGAATTATCACAAAATTCTGCTCCATCTCATAGGGACAGGGTGAGATGTTTAATGCTATCAAGCAGTTTCAAGGCCATTTTTGTCACACCCAGACAAGGCATGCTCCTGGCGTATACTGGGACATTGATTAATGCAGCTGACTGACGGTTCATCCTCATGGGTGGGATTTAGGAAATGTGAGTTGGGCAGTCCTTTGGTATGGAGAGCACATATCTGGTTTCTGTGAAGAGGGCTCTTCATCAAACAGTGAAGACACATTTTGCAATTTTCATTTGGTCCCAGTTACTAGAGGCAACTCTGACGGCCACCTGTATCTCCTGAATTAGTTACAAAAATTTCCTCTTCAAAACAGGTCTTGTCTCATTCATCCATATAGTTGTGGTCTACTGGTAATGGTTTTCTTTACCTAGACTTCATCAGTGTAGAACATAAGTTCTCTCTCCATCTGCTATAGGAAATATATTTCCTCTGCAAGGGCTGCTACAACTCTAATTTAGAAAACCACCACTATATCACTTGATAAGACAGAATCCTGTGTTTAGCACTCATTTTCTGTTTTTAACTTTGTTTGTGGCATGAGATTGTGTATGTACCTTTAAAACTCAGATCACTCTCCCTCTTATTTTCTTCTGCGTTCACCTGAGGCATCTTTGCAAACTGGTTTAAGACATGAATGATGAAGGCTGAGGTACTGTGTCTCCCTTAAAACTACAGGAGCTTACTACAGTCTCTAAGTATTTAACACACACATTCACCTCACTTCAGGAGATGTCAAACAGCTATACTTTTTTGGCTTCTAAATAAAAGGGTTTAATTGCACTGTCCACATTTAGATCTTATTACTTAACTTCTAAGGGTGAAAATTTGACCATAGCTGGCTAATCTGAAGCTTCAAATGTTGAAATTTAAATACTTTAGCATTATCTGCATGGCACTGGTTTCAGTATCTTTGCCTTCTCTACACGCCCAAAAGTATTTTAACATATTTTGTGCAAATTTCTTCTCTCTTCTTTAACTTCTGGGCAATTGCAGGGACTTCAAAAGCTAAATAACACCTGTTACAAGCAAGTTCCATATATCCCTAGGGATGATAGTAACTTGAGTTTCCTAAGGTTTTACAAGTCTGTCAAGCACTGTGGTGCCAGCTACAGTGGAGGGAGGTGGAAGTATTATCTGCTCAAAGGCTGCCAGTGGTATTAAGGGAGACGGCAAAAAATCATGGGTCTTTGTCTCTGGATGTCTATGAAAACTCTGCTGCTAACGTATGGCAATGTTCTAGGAGACAGAAAGGTCTCTTTAACACATCAGGCAGCTCCAAAATTTGCCTCTCCAGTGCACAGGTGTGTCTCCTCATGGTCATATCTCAAGCTGTCTATATAGCTCCACTTTGCTCTCCAGCTTCACTTGTCTTCTCTCGGCATCAGTGGCAAGAGGCTGTGGTAGGGAAAGCACAGAGACCTTGGGCCTTTGGGAAGGAGGTAAATCCCATTGCAGGAGAGGGAATCAGCCTTGGGATGGAGCTGGATGGCTGTCAGAATGCAGTGGAGAGTTTCATGTTGTAGCTAGTGACTTGTGAAGGACAGCATGTTGGCTCGCTCGATGTAGAGACAGCTGCCGCTCTGCACAGAGTTGTGATGCTTTTTAAGAGGGTTGCAGACTGCAAAAGAGAGATGTTTCATAACAGATCATGGCTTGCTCTGCCTTTTTCTTTTCTGCTGTTGCAAGATATTTGGATGGCTATTTGCAAAATTCTTGCTTGAAATTTATCATCCCATCCAATCAGCAGGATTAGATAAGAGTGTAAGTGGCACATAAATGTATATATATGTAAGTAGATAGGCATGTTTGTGAGCTCCTGTGAGTGGACAATGATTCCAATGGACTTGCCACCTTAGTTATTTGATCCATGGAGGCTCACAAGCTCCTTAGGTTGCTATGCAGGCAAAGGTTTCCCACGCTTTACCTCTCCACCAGCAAGGCTGCTTGGGTAGTAAGGAGTTACCCTCAGTGAAGGAAGGGATTGGATCTGGCTCTTAGCTACCCCTGCTGACAGCAAACACCACTTGAAAGGTTGAGTCCCAGGGTGGGTCATGAAGGGAGGGAAGTATTTGGTGTTCTCTGTATGATTCAGGGCAATTGTACTCCCCAATTCCTCTGTCTCCTCACTTATTTTCAGCAACCCATGCACACAGCACTCTCTGTAAACGACTGTTATTGATGAATGCACGGAAGTAAACTTTGAGGAACATTGGCTTCAAATAACTCTTCTCAATATAGAATTTTCTCTCTTTGACATCAGCATTGCTTATTTACAGGACTGCAGCACCAACCTGAAATGCAGGAGGTCTGGTGATAATTAGATATTAAGAAGAAATTTTTTACTGTGAGGGAGGTGAGACACTGGAACAGGTTGCTCAGAGAAGTTGTGGAAGCCCCATCCCTGGAGGTGCTCAAGGCCATGTTGGATGGAGATCTGAGCAACCTGGTCTAGTGAAAAGTGTCCCTGCCCATTACAGAGGAGCTGGAACTAGATGATCTCTAAGGTCCCTCCCTAGCCAAGCCATTCTGTGACCTATGGCGTCTGTGGTGTCTGTCTCTCTGCACTGCTCTAGATAACCCAGCTTCCTGCTACTTCACAATGTTGACACAGTTGAAATAGAACTCTGGGTATTTTAGATACCTTGAAAACATCAGCCCACAGGTTGAAGCTGGAATTTTTCCCTCAAACATGTGTGCTTTTCAGTTAAACAAGAGGAGAAACCCTCTACAATACCTGCAAAGAGCAGAAATCTACTCCTTAAAAAAAAAAAAAGCACCTTCTATGAGCTTCTTTCAGAAAGAAAGTACCTTGACTTTTCATTAAAGAAGAAAAAATTTTATCAAAAAGTGGCCCTGATTACAGTCCACCTGATCCCTAAGTTTTTAAACAATAACTGTGACAAAAGACTACTTTCAAATTAAATGGGCAGGGGAAAAGATGACATGACACATAACTGGGGCTAATAAGGCCTGAATCATTCTGGTTTGATTCATTAAGACCCTGAACTGAATGTCAGTACGCCTTTTTCTATACTCAGTGTTAAATTCCAGTATGAAGTCTGGTCTTTTAAAGAGAGATTTCTTACCTGAAAATCAATGTACAAATCTAGACTGGCGGGCAGATGTTTTTGTGAATCAGACCCTGAACTAAATATCAGACTTTAGTAAAACTTAAGCCACGTTGATACAGACATTTTATTTGGTTCATAGTTTGAATGGTTAAAGAAGAAAGATTAAGGCAGGGATGAATGGCTGTGTTAGTGAAAGCTGATAGGTCTTGGAATGGGCTGTTGCAAAGTTGATCTCGGTGTCTCAAAAAAGGTAATGTCACCATCCAGGCTTAGAGACTATACCTGAGAAAAAGTTTCTTTGTGTACATAAATTTTTTCTCCAACTCTCTTTATTATTAGATTACACTAAAGACTTCAACCTCACAATGTGTAATGTGTTATGAGACAGGCAGATGAAGAAAATAAACAAGTAGAC
>VZTR01018936.1:555650-633574 GCA_013400775.1 Chaetops frenatus
AATTGTTTTTCTTTCAAGAGCAGCTAGACAACACACTAATGAAAGAGAGAGACAGAAACCAGGATGCACTATGTACCTCATGCACCTCATATATGTTCCAGATGTTGAGGTGAAAAGGGACAGTCTGCCAGACTATCCAGACCTGCTTTGCAACAGGCATCATTTGAAAGCTCAAGCTTCACTGAGAAGAGGGCTAAACAAAAAGTGAGGAGAAACATGCAGAGGTATTTCACGTCTCTCACTAAGTTAGCATGATGACAGACAGTTTCTCGAGATGCATCACTACTCAAAAGTTTAATACCTGGAGTCCTGCCATACTTGAGAAAGCTTTGTTTTGTATTATATTACCTGTTCCTGCAAGGTTTATGCAACATGAATGTCGTTAAATCATCAAAGTCAAAGTTGTCTCCCTTTTGAGAGTTTTCTCTTTCTGTTTCTTCTCTTCTTGTTGCTTCAAGGATAGTTACAGTGAAAAAACTAAAGTCTGTATCTCTTTTCATTACAGGACAGTTTGTAAATTTCAACCAGGCATTTCTCAATTTACATTTTTCATCCTTCATGCTAATTTTCACTGCTGCAAAACAACTCGAAATATTGTTTGAAACCCTTCATTGAACTCTTCCTAACATGACTATCACAACATTCCTGTAGTGTTTTACTTCACTCTGACCAGTATTTATTATCATTATGGAAGGCCAAGAAGAGGGGAAAATCTAACTTGGTTTCCCTGCACAAAAATAGAATGAAATTCTTTAAATAATATGACTTGGAAATGTTTCCAACCCTCCAAAATTTTATGTTATAAAAAAAAAAAAAGTGAGCTAAACAAACAAATCACAAGGACTGAGATGAAAGAAGGTAAATTCACAAATTTCCCTGTCTTCCATACCTCTGCAGTGATTAAACAGAAAACCCTTTAGCAACCAAGTTACATTTTCACTTTAAAAAATCTTCAGCAAAATATAACCTTGCAGCTGTAAACATATGTCTGAATAATTATTCTGGCTTTATATCAAAAAAACCACCTCTGCCAGAGCAGACAGATTTTAATTTAGCATTCCCCCCAGAGCTCTGGAGGGCAAGGTGGATGATTGAGAGGGCAAGGTGACTTGGCTTCAAGGGCTATCTTTATTTGCATGAATGAGTAACCGTAAAGCACAGAAAATATCTTTAAGTAAATTCTGCCTGTCACTGACAGTGATCTAAATGGAATTATAGTTGCATGAAACTCTTTTTGCTAATATATATATATTTTTTTCTGTGAAATATCTCCCCCCACTCATTTTAAAATCATGCAAAAAAAGATGTGAGAACAAAAAGAGCATTATCAAAGAGCAGCCAAGGAACATGATTAAGTACAGAGACAAATCTTTTAAACAAATGAAATTTTACCACTCCTAGGATGGATGGAAGGTGTTGCAACTGCAAGCCTCCCATTTAAACCCCAAATAGATACTATAGAGCCCATGATAGCCAAGTGTCTCTGTAGTGGTCTGCTGATGTAGCTCAAAGGCATCCTGGAGAGAGCCCATGCCAGATGAGCATCTAAGTTAAGTCTATTTTTAAGACTGCAATTTAAAGTTGATGGGTTTCTGTACAAAGGAATTAGAGTTGGGAATGTTAAACCTGCATAAGAGAGAGGGTATAAAGAAGGGAGGGTGCAAAGAACCCAGGCTGTTTCCAGAGGTACCCAGTGGCAGGACCAGGGGCACAAAACTGAAACACAGGAGGGTCTCTCTTGAACACCAGGAAGTGCTTTTTTTATGATGTGGGTGACAGAGCATGAGTACAGGTTGCACAGAGAGCATGTGGAGTCTCCATCTTTGCAGGCATTCAAACCCCAAAGGGATGGAGTCCTGCTTATTGCTATCTGTTTATCACCTACCCTGAAAAGTTTCCAGGTTTTGGGGGAGAAAATTTGCAGCAGAAGATTTTTCCAGTGAGAAGATATCCAAGATGTGACCTCCCCTGATGCATGATTAATTTATGATTGTGATTTTCCTCTCTCTACATGCACAGTTTGCTGAGAATTTACTGAATAGAGCATGATGTACTTGATGCCATTTTGTACTTGAAAGTTACAAACAGAAGGAAGAGTTGTAAGTTTTGTTGTAATTTTGAGTATTTTCTGCAGAGACTGACACATGGGAGCTAATGCCACCCACCTCAATGCAGCTGAGGTGACATTGCTACATGAGAGCCAACAAAAGGACACCTGGATCTTGATTTGCTGCCTCCTCAGCCAAGTTTATTGGCTTTCTGTAATTGCTTCTGGAGCAGGAGGAAAAGTTGGACATGTTCTCAGAGCCCTTCCCAGCTTGGGAAGCCACTGCTTGCCAAGGGAAACACAGAAGCCATCTAAAAGGGCTACAGCCCGGCAAGAGTAGAAAAACTACATGGTGTTTAGAGATAGATATGATTATGATAATTATTAAAGGCCATTTCCCAGAAAAAAAAAATATGCACAGCTTGCATTTATCACCATATGGAATAGTAAGACCGGGGTCTAGGTTTACAAACAGTGGTAACCTTGCAGGTGTTTTGCAGTGAGATTTGTTAGCCTGGTGGTCCCACTTTGACTGGAAAAAAATTTTTGTGCGACAGTTTCTGGCTTCTTTTTGTTTGGTCTGCTGTACTTAAGAGGTTCCTAATTCCTCTAGATTAATAAAAGAAAGATGTATTTAAAATCTAAAATAATTCATATTCAAAGCCTCAGCATTTTTGCAATTTTGCCACGCTCCAGCACAGTTTGGGGTCACTTCAATGTTATTCGTCTCAGCTCTGTGAAATGTCACTCACAGTGGGCGGAACGCTGGGGAATACTGCTAAGGACTTGTCCACATGGGGAAATTTACCAGCAGAATGATGGTGGTATAATATGACAGTGGTGTTTCATTGGCATTCACCATGCCACCACTGATACGGCATATTTAAATGACATGGGAACTTTGAAAAGCCTCTATTTGATTATGTTGTGGAAAGCAATTGCATCTTCCTTTTGTGCTCACCTCTTAAAATAAAAATGACTTTTAGAGGGTGTTTACTGAGTTAAGTGGAAGTGCAGCAGGCAAAGTTCATTTTAAAAGATACATGATTCTGAAAAGATGCAAGTGGTAAGAGGAAGACAAGAAAAAAATGTCAGTTCAGTCTTCAATAGTGAAAATTTAACAAGGAGGGAACCAAGAAAGGCAAAGGTTTTGGTATTTCTTTGAATTTCATGAAGGATTAAATGAGATGGTTAAAGCAGTTAATAAGAGTAGCTAATGGCTAAAGACTCTGGCTAAAATTCATAAGAAATTTACGTGAAAGTTGAGACATTTCAAAACAGCTGGACAAGTCAGGGCTGAATAGCTTGGGAGGTGCCTGAAGGAGCTGGAGAATTAGCAGGCCTTTGTGAAGGGAAGTGTGCAATTTCAGAAGTATGGGTGGTGGCAGCTTGGGGCTCTACTGTCCCTCTTTAAAAAAGGAGGGATTCCAGGAATTAGACTAATTTTAACTTAATTATTTGATTATATTTATAATATTGTATTTGTTTTGGATTATTTGATCCATTTGCTAGTGAATCGGCCATCTAGATAAAAACAAGAAAGTGTCCAACAGCCAATAATGGCCTCATCAAGCCAAATACATCGAGCCAAAGTAATGGATTTATGGGCAGCAGACCTCATGGAGAAAGAAAAATGATATGCAGGATAGATCTTGATTCCTGGATGTCATGTATCACAAGACAGATTCATGAGCAAATTTGGAAAAAAAAAAAAGACCTCTGAGCAGATGGGTGAATGGTTAACTGGAAAGCTGGACAAAGAAAGCAGGCAACCCTTCACTGCTACACTGCAAGTCTGCACTGATTGCAGAGAACTGAGAGGCTTAGAGAAATACCAAACTGAGAAACATTTCAAGTGCATTGGTGGGCAGGGCTAGAATTCAGAATCACATTGAATATTTCAGGAATTTATCTGCAAAAAAATGGAGTAGACTTTGATAAATGCAAGCTCCTACACTTCCCAAGTGTGATTGACTGCAGAGATGAAAGGAAGGGAATAACTATCAAGGGAGCAGTTTGGCAGCAGAAGAGCTGGAGGTTGTAATGATGGATGTACATCCAGGGCATTACATAAGAGTAATTAAAGCCACATATTCAGTGCTAGTATGCAGATATTCAGATAGCATGGGGCTCAGCACTGGAGAGCAGTGTTAGGTACCACATACTCTGGAGAGAGGAGGGCCAGAGAAGGGCAGCAGGAACAGGCACAGCAAACACGACCTTCGGAGGCAAAATCTCACGGTTATCTTCATTTCCTCTGAAGAAGAAATAAAAGGTCATGGGTCAGTTTTATTGCACAGTAAGCAAAAATGGCAGGTGTGTGAGTTATCTGGGTGTCCTCTGGAGACCAGAGAAGTCATGGAGGTGTGTATCAGATATGGGGAAGAGGAGCTTTCTGCTGGCAAGAGCAGCTGAGCACTGGACACAGTCCATGAGAAGGAACCAGGGAGTGGGGTCTGAGACATTCAGAGTGGTTTCCTTCCACTCACAATATAATACATCAATATGCTAATGGTAATAAACTATCATTGCATTGCCTGCCTTGTAGTCATGTCAAACATCTTCAATTTCTCCACGAAACAGGAATTATTTCAAGAACCTTTTGCAAATTTTGGGCACTTCCACTCTGAAAAGCGAATTCTTCAAATTTCATTTATTTTAAAAATAAATTCTATGCTCTTTACTTAACAGAGTATCATACAAAATAATGAGTGAAGTTGTGAAGTTTTAATAGAAATTATTAGTTTTTGCTACTTATCTGGGATTGAAACTTTTCATGCTGGAACAAACTCTCTTCTGTTTGTGCATTTTAATAAACTAGTTTGACACAGTTTTATTAATCCCCAAAATAACTTAATTAAGTATTTCTAGGCTAACAGAAGAAAACTGTTCTCAGCCACATATCATGTTTATTGTACTAAACTAGCCTTTTTAATTTGTGTTTTTATGTGACATTTTAAAATGTCAATTTACCATTAAGATAACATAATAATTAAAATACACATTTTCAGTCTGACTATTTAAATATATAATGCAGTAAGAAAACATTTTCACTTAAATGAAATTCAAACAAACACAAAGTAAAATTTTTATATTCCAAACTACATTCCTACATCAAAATGCTGATTTTTTTAAAAAAAGGAAATTTCACTGAACTGGCTATGATTTCACCTGCAGTTATTTTCAGTCAAAGCAACCTTTTCCTAAGCAATATATTTTCTGACCATTTCTGCTTCTAGTGGCAGTGAGTCATATGTATGAATAGTTAGTCTTTTGTATATTTTAATAACAAATACTGAGTTTTAATCATATCCTTTGTATCCTTGCACTGATTAAATTTATATATACTGTACTTGGTAAGTATTAAATGACTTTGCAGCTTCCCAGAACTGCCAAAAAGCCCACTTTTACATGCTGACTTTTTACGTCAATGTTCATACTGCTTAATAAGCTGACTTAATATACAGACTGGGCATACTTTCATAAAGGAAGAGAAGATATGGTCTAATCAATTAGACTGTTGGCAAATTTTTTCCATGTCTGTGTGCATATATGTATGAACAGGTCTGCAAATAGTCAGGAAAGGCAGCCCTTTTCAGCAGCTGAAATAGCAAAAACTGAAGTAAAGGGGTTCTGCAGGGAGCAGAAGTCAAACCCTGAACTCTGCAGTTAAATCTTACTCGGTGAATAGTGTCCAAGTACCTTGTCTGTGGTGGAAAGGGCTTCACAAATATTCAGCATTCAGTAAGAATATATTTTCTCACTGTACCAGCTCTTGCTGCTTGAGTTTGTCAAGGAAATTAGGAGGTAAGATGAGGATGGGGTCTTATAGAGGGAGAGAAGGACTCCCAGGTTGCCTGGGAAAGTGTTAGGAAAATGCCTGTCTTTTCTGCTAGCAGGTTTAGTGTGTCCCCACATCACTGACCTGAATGAGAAAGTAAAGCCAAATCCGTTGCACCACTTCATTGCAGCTGGTTTCTGAATTGATTTAGAAGAAAATATGTCAATTACTTGCAAGAAATATTAGCACATGTAGTACTGATTAATTCCACAAAGGATCTTTTCCAGGAGTCCTCACACAAGCCACCTCCCTACTGACTTGATCTGCAGGATCAAGTCCAAGGTAAGGTCTGAGTAACAATTTTTTTTCCTCTGGGGTCCTGGTGAAATGTCAATGAATTTTAATCATATTATTATGAGTAAGAAATTGAATCTGCAGTTATGGTACTCAGAATAAGTTGTTTCAAAATCAGAACTGTCTGAATAACTTCAAGAAGATTGGGCTCCTTAAACAGAGAAACAACCCACCAGTACCCTGTTTCTCCTGCAGTTTAGGGCTCTGCTCAAAGGAATAGCAAACAATTTTTACCAGAAGACCTCTCAGGACTTCTGACTTTCTATTCCATTTCAGCTCTTCATTGGAAACCCTCAGGACACACACTTTGCACTCTCTCAATCACCGGCTCCTAGGAACAACATTATGTAGATGATGCCTTGAACTATGTTAGCAGCACTATGAAAAAAATGATGTGATTCAGCTTGCTTGGGCAAGGAAAGATACTGCAAACTTCCTGAGCAGTAGTGTTACAGGGTGATAACTCAGTGAAATTGAAGCATTTAATCCATGAAGGATAATTAATAGCACCACTGGTTACTGATTCTTGATTTTCTCATAGTTCCAGGTGGATTATACTTTGAAGGGCAGCAGGCATTTAAACAATGTGGATTAACACTACACATCGCTAAAATCTAAGCCTTAAATATGACAAACTGGGAAAAATCTCCTAATTGTTGTTGTTTTCATTACAAATGCTGCTAGCTAGATCTAGGGTAACTATCCCTAACTTCAAGACAAAGTTTTACTTAAGAAACCACTTATATTCACACTTTATAATCTCTCTTACATTTGGCCAATTCAGGGAAGCAAAATTATGGGTATCATATATGTCTGGTATGGTTTAACATTTTTCTATAAAGACAGTACATAACTATGTGCAAAACTCTTTCTGAAGGTTGAAATAATGACAACTGACAATTATTTCCCAGGAGTACTTTCTTTTTTCTTCTAAAAGTGTTTATAACATAATCCCAGATGGCCAAAATCATGCTTTCTTTACACGCAATTCCGTCCATCACAGAGGCACTTGCAGTGTTTCAGTAGTAAGAGTGGTCCAGCTGAGAACTTGCAAGGGTGATGGACAGAAAAGCCCTGCAAGGTCTGGGGCTGAGGTCTGTGACTTGATATTCACTTTTTATAAGGTATCATGGTAGAATCATGGAATAAATCAGGTTGAAAGGGATGTCGGGGGGTCATTTAGTCCAGTGCCCTGGCTGAAGCATGGACAGATATATGAGAGCGGCCTATCTCCAAGGAAACGTAAGAGTGAGGATCTCTGCCCAATACTTCATTGCCCATAACCTCAGATTATTATCAGCAACCTGACATAGGGTTTTTGCAAGTGGCTGATTCACCACTGAGATCTCCAGGCTCAATATGAATATTAAGTGGGTGCTGAGTATCCACTGTAAGTTTTCAATAGCTGGTGCCACAATTCATACAGGGATATTTTATGGATGACAAAACTCCTTTAAACCACAGAAATTCCCTGTACAGTACACCCTTATGCTTCCTTTTCTTTGAAAAGTCTCCAGGTGCCTAACACACAAACATGGAGTCCTGGTGCTTTGCTCATCATCTGTGTTGTGCCCACATTGGAGAAGCTGAAAAGCCCTTCTCAGCCCCACCTTGTATTTAATTTATATGTCTATGGACCCTTTGGGATCTTCTCCAGAGATGGACATTAGTATATAGTATCTTGTGCAGGCAAGACAGTTTGTGATTTCTACCAGGTATTTCTTTATACATACAAAGACCACACTGCCCCTTCTGCAATGTCACTGCTCTGAGGGCTTCTGGAGGGGCTCTTGTTTTCAGTGTCTCTGAGTCTTCTTTAAAGCCCAGGCAGAGCCTGCTTTCTGCCCCACAATGTATTACCTGAATTACACATCGTTCACCTATCTTAAAATGCACATTGCTGACTTGCAACCATCCATCCAGGCAATTACAATAAGCTGCTCTCCTTGTTTACCACTCTACCAATCTTCGTGTCATTGGTGAGTTGTACAAGATTTATTTTTTCCTCTGTCCTGAAGATAAAAATTGAAATGTGCTCCTGCCAGTAAGCCCTCTCTTCTAGCAGCGGCCACCCATTATATTTCTCCACAAACACTGGAGTTTAGGTCCTGTTATTAAGGCCTGATACCTGCTCTACTTGTCTTAGGTTCTTCTAAAGGAGTTCAAAGTGCAGCTTTAAAGTAAAGGCAAAACAAAGCTCTTTAGGTTTTGAACCACAAATAGCAAGTAGGCCAAAGTTACAGAAACAAACATTTTTTAAGCAGCAGGAGTGGAAATGTCTCTCTGTTGTACTCACCTGTGCTCAGTGTTTTGCTTGTGTCTTTTTATGTCTGGTAGTATCCCTAAAGCTGTACAATACATTTATTTTAATGATGGCTTGAAGTGTTTGATGTTATCTAATATTTTATGAGAAACACCCAGACCAGGATACAAACCTTGGAAGGTTAAAAAAGGAAAAGAAAAAGGAAAAGAAAAAGAAAAAGATGAGACAGAGCTTTAAGTTTAGTTTTTTCAGATTGCATTCGAATAATTTCTCTTAGAGATGTGCATTGTGGCTTGAAGGTTTTGAAACTATGGCATCTAGCTTCAAGTTACTCTTGATGTTTGCCAGAGCATCCTCATCATTGTGTAAGCTATTTCTTCTTGTCTTCCTGTAACACCAAGGAGAGAGGAATAGGTAGTATTTTTATTTCCAAATGCGGGTCTCTGTTTGCTGGGTTTGCTCCTTGTGGCACAAGAGTGCCCTGTAAGATTTCATCCACCAGCATGTACCCCTGTGGAGACAGAGGTCACTCCCCTGGCGCTCCTTGCTAATGGGACTTGGAGTGATCTGAATTTCAGCTGGGCATTAGCTGCAGTGCAAGAGACAGAGATTTGCTGAGAATAAAACTGCAGGTATTACAGAGGGTGTCCTCGATGAGGGGCAGGATCCCCCCGCCTACAGGCTGCACTGCAGCCCCCTGCCCACAGCCATGGGTGCCACATCTCAGGGCAGGAGCAGGGACAGCACACATCCTTGTGGCTTCTGGGCACCTCCCGGTCTGTCCGTGTGTTCCTGCTGGCAGCCAGCCCGGGGGAGGAGGCAGGGCCGGCTCTTCCCCCAGCTGTGAGGGAGGCCTGGGGCTGCCCGGGGCTGTGCAGCTCTCCCAGGGCCTGCTGAGCGCTCCCGTGCCCCAAATCCTGCCACTCTGGCAGGGTCGGACGGCCACACAAACCAAAGGAGTCCGGGCTTGTAGGCACTATCTAGTTTCCTGTCCCGGGTTAGGGTTGCAGTATTATTTAAATTCAGTGGTTTCCAGAACCGTAGTTTTGCTAATGGTTATTTTAGCCCTTCACCTTCTATGGTGCTGCATTGTTCCGGTAATTCCTACGCTTTTTGGAGCACACCAGCTCCTGAGAGTGGACCAAATCTCCTAAGCAACACATTTGCCTGAGACTTCTAGCTGCCCCATGCACACCTGGTGCCTGCTTCCCGCAGCCGAGCACAAAGCCCAGCCAAAGCCACATGCTGCTTGCCCCCTGGTTAGCCAAAAGACTGTGAGTGGTGGCTTTGGCTGAGCGGGATCTACTGAAAGAAAGACCAAATTCCAGCAAAACCCAACAGCTTTCCTCGTATCTCTGCTTGTCAGCGCAGGGACGGCTGCAAGTGCGGTGCGGGCTGCGAGGGAGGTGAGCCCTGCAGCTCTGCCCTGTGCAGGGGTGTGTGTGCAGCTGTCCTGCAAACCAAACGTGTCCTCTGATAAGGCAGAGCTAATGCGATTTATGGGGTTCCAGCGATGAGCGTTTGGCCTAACATGTAAATTCAATAAATGGGGAGGGGGGAAATACGTACATACATACATATATATTTGTACATATATATGTGTGTGTGTGGTTATTTTTTTTTTTTTTTTTTGCTTCCACTCTTGCTTATCTCAAGCCAGTTAGAAAAAATAAAATCCCCAAGTTACTATTGGACTTTGGATGAAGCAGAGACAGCATATTTTCCCTGTCTCTCCTGAAGCATCACACCCCACTTTGGGAACTTCATTTATATGCACATCATATTCAATCTGACTGACTCCTACTGTACCTTTGAACAGATCCAATCAGATACCCATATGCATGTAAATGAGGTTCCCAGAGCTGCGCTCTCTGCGCCGAGGAAGAGGAGTAAAAGAGCAGCTCTTTTTGAAACTTGTTACGGTGACAATCTCATCCTGCAAAACACAATAAAGCCTCCCCCATCCCCCCAACCCTGTTCCCCAGCCCTTCGCTTTTCTCTCTGCCACACATGTCAGGAGAATGCCCTGTAACTCACTTTTCCTGGCTGAGGTAATTTATTTAAACATGGATTATTTGAAAAAAAAAATGGGAAGGGATACAGGGTTTGATTTTAATCCCTGCTAACACAGAGGAAAGAATGCTCGTGTCACAACTCAGTGAGTGTAAAAATTAAAAAAGGCTGAGACTATTGTTTGAAAACAGGCAAAATAATTAAAATTATTATGGAATAATCACATATCACACAACAACCTCCCACTCTTCTGAGCAACAATCCAAAACAGCTCCTCCAAAGCAGGCCCAGGGGCAGAGGTTCTGTATATCATTCAAAGACCATCTGTCATTCAATTCCTGTAGCCCCTTTCCACTATTCTAAGGGCAGGCTGAAATTTAGTCCTGGCATTTCTTTTTCCATTTGCTAACAAACAGCAGTGATGGCAGATAAATATGGCAAACAATAGGTGTTTGTAATGAACTGGAAAGGGATATGGATTTTTGGAACCAGCACCAAGAAGTTCCCAGTCCCGCGTGATGCTCTGGGGACCCCCAAAGCCTGGTTCTGCCATGTGGCTGCACAGACAGACATCTGCAGGCTGTGTTAGGCTTTCAAGAATTCAGCCAACCTGCTAAGGGGCTGATTTAAATAAGATCAAATTTAAAAAAAAAAAAAAAAAAAAAGGAAAGACTGAAAGCTAATTCCATTCCAGGGTAGGATAAAGAGGGACACAAAAGGATCATGGATATACAGCACAAGCAGTGCAGAAAGCCCCCTGTTCTAACAATAATCTCTATTTTTTTTATTCTAGGCTTTTCTTAACTCATTCAGCACTTCCCATTGATTCACATAAGGGAAAAGCAGCAACGGATCCTGCTTTTATGCTGTTCTTTGGGAAGTCACGCGTGTTAAATGCTATTTAAGCCAATGCTCATTTTATATTTATTTATTATTTGGAGACTGAAAATGAAGTGTGATTGTGCGGAGTCGAAGCCGAATGACAGAATTACTGCTGCACACCCCTTGAATCGATACCGTTTCTTTTCACAAATTAACTCTCTGGGAAGTACTGCGTTGCTGGCATCAGAGTGATGTGGGGACACTGCTGGAGAGGAAGGAGGATGTGGGAGCATGGTGCCTTACCTCTGTTCTGCTTTTGAAGAGCCACCTGGGTAACAGGAATGCCTTCATCATGTGCAACAAATGAGATGGAGGGGCAAGTAATGAAAAGGGTGTAGCTGGGTTGTTGAAGATTTGGGTGTTGGGAGGACACCCTTCAGCACCCAACCCAGCAGCAAGGAGTCTTTGTTTTCCTGGGCTGGCTTTCTGGTTTGTGAGGAAGCCATGCAAAGGGCTGAATGGCCCTTGTTTGGGACACTGACCAAGACTGAGGTGGGCCATAGTCCAGAGTGGTTCTGGACACATCTGGACATAGCTGGGAACCCATTTCTCCCTAGAGGGAATTAAACGGAAATCTGTAATAGATCACACAGAGAATAGGATATGTTGGCCTGTGTCCCTATCATCTTGATGCTTGGCTGTGACATCCTGCCCTGTCTGGGAAGGAGAGGGCGTTCCTGTATGCCACAAAGGGCTGTAGCCCGGAGCTGGGCTTCCCAGGTCATGGGCAGGGCTGAGCTGCACTGGCTGGGTGGGTGGAAGAGGAGAGGCTGGTCTTCACACCCTTGCCCACCACAGACATGGGAGCCAGGGAGAGGGGAGCCCAGCCTGACTCCCTGTGCTCTGCAGCACTGCAGGAAGGAAAGGCCAGGTGAGGATTTGGCCATTTGCAGCCTCCATCTGTTGCCCTTTCCACCAGTGCCTGGGGCTGGTCCAGCGGTTGCCATCACCCAGTGAATCCTTCCACTGGCTCTGCCTTTACCCCAGACAGAAGTCAAGGGCCAGTTCCAGTGGCCTGCACCAGCTGGGGTGAACCAAAAAGGCTTGAAAACAGAGGAGGAGTTTTTGCAATTTTTGCAATAATTTGCTTCTACACATAAATAAACCAAGCTTTCTCCTGCATACTGGGAAGGGACAACATGACTCCTTTGATGGTGCCTCTATTTTTAGAAGTTAGGAAGTCTTGAGAACAATGGGAAACAATAGTGGGAGACCATATATTTACATAGACGCAATCTGGGTCTAGTATAGAACTGGACTAGTTTTCAATTTTAATATAGATTCTAAGCAAGTCTTCTAATAGCTCTCTTTCGGTGTCTCTAACTATAAAGTATGGATAATTCTTAACAACAGGTGTGCTATCAGGCTTAATTAATTAATGTAATGTAATTAATGAGAACTTGAAAGCAAGGTGACATGAAATGCAAACTAGTGCTATAGCAATCAGTCACTTTTTCCAAGTTGATTGTCTTTGCTACCACTAAAATGCTCCTCTAGAAGAGCTTGTAGCTGCTTGTTTCAAAGTGGAAAATGATAAGCAGCATGTGTGAAACTATATGCTCTTAATATTGCACTTTGTGAAGAATTGGTGATGTTGTTAGGTGGTTTGAAGATGACTCAGAGAGGACCCTGACCTTCAGAGCTTTCTGTACTGCTTTTTTATAGCTTTTGCCCAGGACAAGTAAAAGAAAAGAATGTTTCTCAGAGCTGGGATGAGGAGTATACAGCTACAGTAGGAAATAATTTTTTAAGCTGAATTTTACTGAATACTTCCCTTTCTATAGGTGCCTTAGCCATGAGCTCTCTTTTATACAAGTTAGACTGTCAGACCCTCAGAGAAATTCTTTCTTCAAAGAACTAAGAAAATGAAATTAAGTTGGTCAGGGGAAGTACAGATTGGATATTAGGATAGTGTTGTTAATCAAGAGGGTCATCAGCCACTGGAACAGCCTCCCCAGGGAAATAGTCATGGTATCAAGCCTGTCAGAGTTCAAGGGATATCTGGATGACATTCTTAGTAATATGATTTAGTTTTAGGTAGCCCTGTGCCCTTCCAACTTGAGATATTCTACGATTCTATGATAAGGCTTTATGTTTCTGTCAGGAAGAGCTGAATGCTGGGCAAAAAAGCTGCTGACATGGAAAAATGTCATATTAGACATTTGGTTTAGATATCAAGACTAGAGCTATGCAAGTTGTGGAAGACAAGACTGTGGGGCTCCAGATGAGCTGGGATCAATGTGGAGCAACGTGGAACAATATGCCAGTGGTTCTGTCAGATCTACTTTCTATTGCTCCCCATGTGGCATTGTCATTTCACAAAATCATCTGGGTATGGCTGTGGCTTCTAAGAAAAGGAAGAAAGGCCATACAGGGAGAAAGGACAGCACCAATCTGTCTCTGTGTCTACTCATCAGTCTGTCCTTAGAAACCTGCTGGTTTTCATGGGAAAACCTTGTAGATATCTGATTGTAGACAGTAACATATTTGGGTACGGGGCATGGTGTAAGTAAACTGATAAGCCACCTTGTTTTTGCCAAGCTTTTACATTACTTCAAGAGAATAATGAGTTATTGCTACTTACCTATGCTAAATGAGCAAGACATGAAACTTCCTCAATGGTCCCTTGGGCCATCTCGATACCTCATGATCATTTTCAAAGGGTATAATTTACATGAGATTTTTTTTCCTGCCTTGTGAGCCATAAATTCATAGGGAGCCCCTCTGAAAGACTTACTGCTTTTGTAAGGCCTCAGATGAAGTCAATCAAGCCAACCAGTATAAAATCCAAACTCCAATTAATTCCATCCCTGAGGACCATGTTGTTTGCTGTCAAATTGCAAGGTCTGTGGGGCATGGGCTATCTCATTCCTGGATGGAGAAGGCCTATATTGGACAAGGGGCATTTTTCAGTTCACAGTTTGAATGTGCTCTCTAAGGAGGAGGAGATCACTCATGGCAGTGTGAGTGTGCCGTACAGGCCCTTAGAAAATGATAAATAAATAGCTGAGGGGTTAGTTTCCTTTTTTCCTCACTTGCTACCCTCCCTACTTGCTCCATTCAATTATTTTTGAAAGCTGCATAATAAGCAAAATTGTACATTTCAGTGTTCCCAGACCAGATTAGAGAGGATTAAGCATCAAGGGGTGGCAGCTGGTCAGTTTCTTGCACATTTTTAATGTGGAAATGTTTCTAAATGAAAAAAATGAAAGGTGGGAGATGGTAACAAACTCAGACCCTTGCCTCTGCTCTCCAGAAAGCCAGCTCATCCATGGGGAGGGGATGAAGGGCATGGATGATAAGGCAACTTCATGGAGCTGGTGTGGCTTAGAGGCCAGGCTGAGGCATTCACAGCAGATCTAAAACTGGGATAGTTTTAGTCAGGAGCCACGAGGGGCCCTGGTGAACACCAGGGCTGTCAAAATATTGGTGCTGGGTCTTGTGCTTGCAGGCAGCAATGTGGTGGCAGCAGCGGTGGCGGTGGCGGTGGCAGTGGCAGGGCACCCTTCCGCAGCCTCTTGCTGCCAGGACGGGATGCTCAGCCTCTGAGCTCACCCTCTCCCTCACCTCTCGTTGGAGACCGGCCACACGAGTGTCAATTAGTGCTAATTGTGAGGGGTTTCGTTTGTCATGTGGCCACCTGTCCTCCAGGAGCCAGGCTGAGACCCCTGGCAGCCTGTAATGAGCAGCTGTCAGCCTCCAGCCACGCTCACGCTCGCGTGCCCAGGGCTGCATCCAAACACACCTCAAGGTGAAGGTGTACAGACCTCACTCCCAGGAAATATCTGTGTCATCCCCATCGTGTCTTAAGTGTAACCTATATTTTAAGAGAATACGAAAGTGTCTTGGATTTTTTTTTAGTTTTTGGCTAATTAAATTACACCCACCTCTGTAATTCCAAGATGTGCATTAAAGAGTGTAATTAAATGAAAGCTCAAGTCACTAATTAGAAAAATTCTAGAAGGGATACATTCTCCCAGTGATACTCATGTAACCTCTATATGTGAATGATATGCATCTTGGCATTGCAAAACATGTGGTTACCCTTATGTAAGACTTTTCTGTAACAATTTAAAGAAAAAAAAGAAGAAAATTTCAGAGGTCAATCTGATTTCACTGCTGTGCTCTTTACTGAAAGGCTTCATTTGGCAGTGTATCTTCTGAAACTACCCAGTAGGAACACAGCCATTGATGTGTGGATTGAGGGTTAGTGTCAGTGTGGGAAACCTTGACATAAAATCCTGCAATGTGCTGAGGAGGATCTAGTGTTGCAGCCCCAGGTATCGTAATTCCCAGCACTCCTTCTTCCTCCTGTCTTTCCTGTGAGGATCTACTGCCTTTATATCTCTTCCTGGTTCTGCAAATATCCTTTAAATTAATTTCAAAAAACAGTCCTATAACCAAAATGTCTGCATGTGTGTGTGTACATATAAGCAAGGCTCCCTGATGCCCAGTGTAAGGCTCCTATTTCAAAGAAGAGGTGCAGCAAAAGCCCGTGACTATGGCCCAGCTCAGGGGCTGGAAATAAAACAGTGAGGCTTTCCACTATTCCTAAGTGTGAGGGCATCCAAAAAGTCCTACATAGTGGTTTTTAAGTCCTGCTTCTCAGCCATACATGAGGGCACACGACTCTTTTTGCTCTGCTTTCATGTTGCTCTGGGGCACTGAGGAGCTGAACGTACATGAAAGTGGAGGCAGTAGTTGGTCTGTAGTTTCCTCATGAAATTTTAGGGCATGTCTGGGTAACACTGTTCCAGAAATGAGAAGTAAATTTTTGGCAGTCAGATGAGGTAGAAATATCTGTGGGTAAGTGTGGACCAGACACTGACCTGGCGGTCCTAGGCACTGGGAATTGATCACCTTGGCAGAGGAGGCAATGACACACTGTGAAACTCGACTTACAGGCAGGGAGTATGGGCTGCATTCCTTATGCGGGGCAGCTGCCTCTCTGGGACCATGTTCAGAGGGACAAAAAGAGCATCTCTCTGCCTCTGCTTTTTTCCAACAGCACGCCAAGAATAGCTCTGCAGGGACTGAGCAGAGGAAAGCTGATTACACCTTTTGATTGATGGTGCCTTACACATTTAAGAGCGATTTCATAGAGGAGCCTGATTTACTTGCACATCGGTTGCCCTAGAGAAGGGCCCAGAGCAAAGCCCTGGACTCAGACACCTCAAGCTTTTAGGAAATTCAGAAGGAGATCTGAATTTTCATGTATAAATTGCCTTGTACCAATTCTTCCTTTAACTGTGAATCTACTCTGTCCTTCTATTCCTTGCTCCCTAAGGCTGCTTCCTAATAAACCATCTCCAGAGTAATTCAGGATGCTGAAGCCATCGATCACCGTGTAAATCTCCCAAGGCTGAGCATGCTCCAGCCCTGTGTGACTCACACTGCTCGGCCGTGGCCATGCCCTCTGAGTGGCACAGAATGCCCTGGGCAGAGAAGCAAGCTTTGTCCACAGATGGTATCTCTTACCTGCATGCTGGACCTCAGTGCAAGGGCTGCAATTGATTTCTGGGTTTGTTATTTGTAAGGCATCTATGTCATTGCCTTTACTGTAAAATGCCAGGTGATTCCAAATGACACAAATGAGAGAATCTTTGTGACACACAAAATTGCATGTAGAATTGTGTGTTTGAGTATGTAATGGAGACAGCTGCTTCATTTACAGAGATATTTTATATCTGATTGTTGAAATTAATGATCTTATACTTAATGTTTACTGCAATGAGCTGCCTGAAATTATTTTTTTTTTTTTTTTGCCCAGCATGGGCATGGAACCAAGTATTGAAATGAATATGGAAAATGATGTCTAAAAATAAGAGTGATTATAAAAAGGGTTTAAAGTGGGCAGTATTTGCAGTCTCATTTATCACAGTTGCTATCTTTGCACAGCATAATAAGTGCAAGCCTTAATCCTATTAATAGTAACACTTGTGCAGTAATGTGCATTGCTGGATGCCAGTGCTTTTACAAAATACTCCCCCCCTGAATGCAATGAGGCTGGATTGCCAACCCTTTATCTGTGAAGGCTGTAAGGCTGGTGAAGTATCTTATCTATTCACTGTATATTTTCTGTCCTTTTGCTGTGGTGGATTTTTCACTTTCCTTGCCAAACTTGTAAGAACATCAATCCCCCATTGCCTTCCTTGTCCCAGCTACCTGCATTTTCCAGAGTTTGCTGGCACCTGCAACTCCAAAGTATGGAGGCAGAGACCATCCTTTTATGTATACCTAGCCTTTTAGAAGAAAAACTACTGGGAATTTTTAAAAAGAACAGTTTTATATCAGTTTTCCAAATGAAATATATTAAATTAAATTACCTGCTTTTCACCAAAGCTGCTGAGCTTCCATATTTGAAGCTAATGGAAACCATGGTAGTTCAGAGACCTCAGATAAGCAGCCAAAACATAATGTGGTCTGTAATTTTTTCTAGTCTTATTATGGGATGCTAACTTTCCCCCCACAATTCAAATCTCTCTGATCTAAAGCAAAGCCTGAGAAAGAAACTCTGTTTTATTCAGTTTAGGTGAGAATTTGGAAGGTTGATTGAAAAGATACCTTCAGTAAGATGCAAGATAATCAAAGCTTGTATAAATGTCTAATTCTTCAGAGGTTACTAACAGATCACTGCTGAAAAAAACATACGGAAAGGAAAATATTTCTAGAAATCCAAACCTCTCATCTACAGCATAGCATCAGCAATATGGCCCGACCCAAGTTGCTGGGAAGTCCAGGCATAGGCTGAGACATTGTGGCTCCAGGGACTACAAAAGCACTAAAGAAGAAGAGAGTTCCTGTCCTGAACTGCAACATATAGAAAAAAGACCAGGAGACACAGGGGCACAGATAGACACAGGACTAGCAGTACTGGTCATCAAGAAAAACAGAGGTGCCAGGAAAGGTGAAGACATCAGGTTTCATGATGCTGCATTTGAAGTGGAGATGGAAGAATGAAAACAAGCCCCTTGCTGCCCAACCATACAGGTCTCCCTTTCATCTCTGGCACCAGCATCTTCAGAAACCAAGTGGATCTGGGCAGGATTGAGGATTACAGATCATTTTTTCTATCAATGTCACTTGTAAGGGCATGTATGGATAGTGCTGCCAAGGAACAAGGAGATAGCTATGGGCAAAGCCTTTGGTAAGTTTGGCCAGTGGGAGGAGCAGGAGCAGGGGAAGAGGAAGAGGAAGAGGAAGAGGAAGAGGAAGAGGAAGAGGAAGAGGAAGAGGAAGAGGAGCAACCAAACTCAGGAGTAACTGACTATAGTAATGAGACTAGGGCACATACTGTCTGAAAGTCTTGGGAGGAAAGACACAGAGATTTAACACCATGCATCAAAGGAACTGCATAGATCAAAGAGGATAGAACAAAGAAGGAATCTTGTAAATATATGTGTTTCAAAAATACTTCAGGTAAGGGGGCGAGCAAGGCTTTATTACATTCCTCTACACTGTGAACTGCTCCTTCTCCAAATCCATGTGCTTTCATATGACTCACACACCCTTTAGGTTCTCTTTTATGAGCAAAATCTTGAACAGACAGATAGTTTTTGAAGCAAGATGGGCCCATGACCACACTGTGCAGATGCCACTGAAGTCAGTGTGAAGGCATTTGTCCAAAGGGAGGCTGGGGCTTTCAGCTCCAAAGTACTGAGAAGTCCTGATTGGGCTTCTTTGTTTGAAAGCTGAGCTCAAATAGTTCCATTTTATTTTCTCTTTTCCCCCTTTTCCTTCTCCGGCTTCATGTACTGCTTTTAAAACTAAACTGCGGAAAATTTAAAACATTTGATATGGCATCAAGGAAAGAATAGCTCTGCTGATGGAAGAGAAACAGTGAGAAAAAAAAAGAATGTTTTTTTTTTCTTCTTCTGGACTGAAAGTATAATAAAAGCCTGGGCCTGGTGTGATGCACAGTTATTCAGCATGTTTTCTGCTGTGAGATGACAAGTGGGGGGTGGGGGCTGAGGATGGAGTTTCAGCTAATGCCATGAAACTATGCTGATTATCTGAGGTGTCAGATGTATATGTGTCAAGGAGCATTTGAGTCTTTGCTTCTTGTCAGATCATTTTTTAAATCAGGGTGCCTGGGGCCCTTCTCATAAGCAAAAACAGGATATAAGTCTTCCCCCCTGAAGATGATTATCAGTTTTAGAAGTACATTTGTACACTTTCAGAAGTCTGCTTGAAATGTAACCAGGCAACTCATTTGGGAAAGGAAACAAATGTCAGCCCAAACTCAAGGCTGAACTGCAATGCAAGCTTTATGAATTCTGCCTTTGAAAGGAAAGACAGTGGGTCAAATTTTGTGGCCAGGGAAGCTGGTCCAAACTGGATTCACTGCTTACATTTACTGTACACAAAAGGTAGGAGATATACACGGTGCCTGCAAGAGGCACAATTTAAAGTTGAAAGTGGTTTACTTGAGTCTATAATTCCTTATTATGGGGATTCTGTGATTTTAGTAGATTGTACTTCCCTGTCTCTTGGGTGCTTGACTTAGAGACTCCTGAAGTTTCAGATGGCTAAATTCAAGAGCATAAAATCCATGTGAGTTTGAAAGTCAAATTCTTAACTGTTCTGCTACATACTATTGATGCCTGCATGAGGCATGGTTACAACGACACTATGCTGGCTTTAAGACTCCTATTGCAGAAGTGCTTCTCCAAAACTGCCAGCTCAGGCAGCTCTGAGATGTCTCTCAAATGCTCAGCCCTGTGTAGAGGGTAGGAGTGTGCATTCTGCCATTTAGAAATGCTCTGCACTCATTTTCCATGGGTAAAGGAAGAGGCACAGGTCCAAACTCTCACAGAAGAAGATGTTGCAGCTACCTGTTGTGGGCAGGGACTGGTGGTTTGTGCTATCTGCAAAGAACATTTTCCCCTTGCTTTGATTCACCTGTGAATTTGCCTAAAGGTGACTCGAAAGTTTTTCTTTTCCTTCTTGAAAATCTGAGCCATGAAGTAATATTTTAGACTCTTCTCCATATGATTGAAGCCAACTTCTCCAAGTTATTAAAACCTACCCAGAAACAGGTATCTTTGAAACACCAGGGCTGCAGCATCTTGCTATTAATGCACTTACAGCAGGTGATATAAATAAGCCTGTTCACTCCCTGTGCAGGTGCTCCTACCCAGCTCAGACCCTGCAGGTTTGGGACAGAGCAGGACATTGCTCTGCTGCTGATAAACCAAAGTGCTGCTTTCAAACTTTATCCCACTGAGTGTACAGGGCACTGCTGCTGCTCTTAGAAATGGAAAGTTGCCATTTTGTTTGTATCCTTGCCTACCTCCCTCCCTCTGGGGTTCTGTGGAGGCAGTGGGATTTCTGTCACAGCCACCAGTGGTCCCCCGAGGGTCTGACCTCAGAGGAAGTTGTGTTGGATGGGAGAGACAAACCCATGTGAGGGGCACTAAAGGCAGAGTCGTTCCCCTGCCCTCTTAGGGGCCCTGCTGCCCATGCACTGTTAGGAAGGAGGGTGAATGTAGAGGGTCCCCTCCTGTGGGCTGGGTTCTCCCATGCTGCAGAGGTTTGTAGTGGCATGTTCTGTTAGGCAGCTCCCTTTTCTCTCATTGTCTTGCACTGACAGTGTGTCTGTGTGGAAAACTGCCAGCTTTTCATTTAAATGCTTTTGAGTACTGAAGACCACCCCCTACTTTAAGGATTTTTGCTTGTTAGAGCAACTGCACTTTCTTACTTATATTTCCTGCTCCCTCAAGGTCTCCTATTTACAGACAATCCATCCTTGGAATGATTCAGGATGCAGAAGCAGTTGATCCCTTTTAAAATCTCATGCTTCAGAGTATATACAGTAAACAGGTATGACTCTAAAGCTGCATTGTCCTGGTACACGAAATTATTTTTTTATTAAAAAATCAAACTTCAGAAAACATTGGGCGTTATCATTTGGGAACCAGCTGAAAACACCAAAACTAGTTGTTAAAAATGTGACATTTCCTGAATTTAGTGTTCATTCTGCTTGCTACACTGATAGGAGATGGATACCTTCTGTATCTTGTCAGAATAGGCACTATACTGTCAATGGAATTTTGACTTTGTCTACAGGAATACAGCCTTCATACTGCTCCACAAGGGTGGAAGCAGAGCAGGATGAAAGGCTTGGGCTTTTCAGGGCTGCAGTGACCAGCCTGTCCCAAGGTGGTGGAGCCAGAAAGAACAACAGGAGTGGGATGGATCTGGTGGCTGCAGTTCCCATCTCCTCTCACGGTCACTGAAATGCATTCCGTGCTTTTCTTTGTCATGTGGCTCTCTTTGTCACAAGGGTCAGTTGCTACCTGCCTGGTCTTCTCCCTGGTGAGAGGACTCACAGCACTGGACAGCCTTGTTCCCTCCTTCATGTATCTCTTATCTGGCAAGTATTTGAACCATTAAGTTAGATATTTTATGAAAGTGAAGAGAGTACTAAAATTGCAGACTGTTTTTAGGGTGATTATTGAAAGGAGACCTAGGCTGTCTCTGGATCTGTGATCCAGAGGTAATAATCCCTTATCAGTTCATATGGCCACATAATAATCTTACTAGTCAAAAAGACGAAACTCAAACCCTGCAATATGGAAGAAAAAATGGAAATCTTTCATGTAGCTACATACCCTTTAGCTCTGTTTTCTTGAATTTAACACTGCCAGGGTCATGCATAGAAGTGCCTTTGTGTGACACCTCCATTGAATAGTAAACTTTGACATCTCTCCACAATCTTTCTGTTGGAGGAGTGGGAGTAAAATCTCTGTCCACAAAAGGAAAACCACAGTGATCAGAGATGGCAAAAACCAACATGGGTTACCTACTTTGTGTGCATGCCCTAAGTACCATTTAAACATGTAAAATAAAACCATGTGTAAAATAAACCATGCTAGTTCATTTGGTAGCAGAACAAACACAATCTTGGCCACTCAAAAGAACTATCTGAAAATAGTTTACACTGATGATGATGAGAAACATAATGACTGTTTTAAAGGTGGCATTCACCTGGTTAGTAAATGGAAGGTAGTTGTCACTTGTGACTTCTCCAATAAATTCTTGAAATGCAAAATATATATTTATTATAACATGCAATTTTAAATTGCTGCTGATCATTTAATATTGTCCATCAAGTTTTAAAAAATGTAGATTTCTTCTTCAGATCCAAATATTTCTGCTATACTAATACAGATGTCTCAGCTTTTATTAATTAAAAAAGAAACATAAAAGGTTGAGAGAAAGGGTTTTCAGATACTGTATCTTTCAGGAAAAATGGGAAGTAAGAATTTTAAAGACTCAAGAGAGGTCATTTATTCCAACACAGCAGCATTTTAATTTTGGATAAAAGCTTATCTGTGCTGGCTACTGTTACAAAAAATAAGGAAAATGCCTTTTTGGAGTGGAAGATGAAGCAATTCACACAACACGAGTGCACCAGGTAGGAACATTGCGACAGCTCCCAAATGAAATCCCACCACTCTGAAGTGAGTGCAAAACTCTGTGAGAGCACTGGGATTCACATTTCCCTTGATGCTTTCCCTTCCCATGCAGGAAAAGCCTACATGGCAGCAGCATTGCAAGTCAATGGGCTGACACAGTGAATCATGGCATGAATTTATTTTGATAGTCCTTCTGATATTTATAATATAGTATATTTATAGTAGATTTATAGTGTTTTTACAATTTAAATTATAAACTATACGGAACATGTATTGTACCTTTTAAAAGCAGAATTCAATATGTTAATGTGCTCAATAAAGAATAGGCACACTCACAGAAATAAATGTCTCCTTGTTTCATATATGCTTTGTCAAGCTAGGGATACATTAGAAATACAATTGTTTTATTTTTTTCACAATTAATTGCTTGTTATAAAGCAATAAAAACACTACTGTGGACCCACTTCATTCCAGTGTCTGGGACCTACATGTGTACCGAACAGTGGATCTTCTAGTTTATTTTTTTGGTCAGTCCCTGCACATCAGCCCTTTTCTGCCTATCTGGTCAGCATCAGTGAACATATCCTTGCTTAGTTTTCTCCCAGGGACGATTAATCCACTGAGACTTAGAGGTGGGAAAACTTAACAGCAGTAAGGCAGTTTTAAACCTCAGGCATCCAGACCTACTCAGCCACACAGGCCAGAAAATACAGTCTCCCGAAAATTGTTGGTGGTCCAATAGATAGACAAATTTGGAAAGCTCCCTGAAGACCCAAAGAGTTGGGTTTTTTGTTTGTTTGCTTGTTTGTTTTCCTTTTTTATTTTTATTTTCCTTGGAAATCACAACTTCTTTGTGTGCCCAGGGAATGGAAGGAGGTATGGAATAAAATAATGTTCATATGGCAATGTGATGTTTGAGACAAGTGATGCTGGTAACCATAACGAATCTTACATTTATACCTATAGATATTTGCATGTGTGCATCTGTGGGAGGGGAGGGGGAAGGAGAGGGAAATGTAAAAATACAATTAGTTTCAGTAACCTCCACAGGTACGTCCCCAGTTGACATGTATATTCCCAGACAACAAGGAATGTGCTGCAGATTGGAGTGATATATAATTTTCTTTGCCTTTGCCAATGCCCCCAGCCCCATGCACCAGCACGTAGCTTCTCACCTTCCACAGAGCTCAGAGTCAGGCTCTGCTGTCTCTCCTCAGTACAGAGTCTCAAAGGTGCTCATTTCCCCCACCACTCCAGCTGTAATTGTTGCTTTGTGCTTCCCCTGCATGATCACCTTCGATACTCTTTTCTTATCAGCTTCCTCCTCTTCTATCCCTCTCACAGCCGCTGATCCATCTCTAACTTCTCTCACACCTCCCTGTGTCTCTGCTTATGTTAGCCAAAATTGCCATTCCTCCTCAGTGATGCAGAAGAAGTGGTGTCCCTGGGCATCAGGTAGCCTCAAGTAGCTTTTTCTCCCACTTGTCCGTAACATTCCAAGTTGTGATAGCTCACTTCTGCTACCTTTGTCTACTCATTTTGCACCATTCTGCATGGGCAATGGATAAACACGTGAAGTGGCCTCCTTGTTCAGCAGAGAAGCCCTCCTCTTCCCTCACCTTCCCACATGAGCATCCCTCATGATACTCATGAGACTGTGTGATTCTCCAGGTTAAATTGTAAGCCCACCTGGGCAGACAGCCTTGCCCCTGGGGCATCCCCGGACTACTGAGGAAAAGTCTCTGACTACTTAGAAACATCAGCAACAGTATTTTCCTTCACGTTTCTAGACATTGTGCTATCCTTGTAAAAGCAGATGCTTACCAAATGTGTGAAATTAAAGCAGCCTTGTGGGACAGGAAGCCGGGAGTACCCCAGGCAGGGAGCCTCCCTGCTGACACCCAATTTGTGCATTAGAGGGTGATAAGCGGGGAGATGCGGTGCGGAGCCATGCCGGTCTCCTGGAGGTTTTGTTGTTGTTGTCGCTCCATGGTGGAGGATATCCAGACTTGCCAGTAAGTCGAGGAACAATCCCTTCCTATTATGCCAGCTCGAATGCTAAACCGGCTTACAGTCACACATCTGCATGATCCTAACCTTCCCTCATTACAAACACAGTAGGGATTTACTTGCACCACTCTAGCTGCATGGCGCCAATATTTTTATCCAGCAAAATCACATATTGTTACCTCCATATGTACAGTGGAAACAGCATGAGCAATGGAACCTTTAATCCTCATTTTTCAAAATTAGATTATAGTTTTACCTTCACTTTCTCTTAGTTTTTAAATCTCTCCCAATGCCCAGCACCGAAGATGATGCTCCCCCTCTAATTCTCTGGTGGCTCCAGCCATAGCTGGCTGGATGGGCCTGCCTATGCAGACCCAGACCACAGGAGACTGCCTATATCACCTTCAGTCACCTTCCTTGTGTCCCTTGAAGAATTAGTTTAATCGGAGCAGATAAAGTAAATGCCACATAATGTAAAATTAAATTAAAACCTATATGCAACAGCAAAGATAGATTAAGATGTATTCATCATGCCTCCCTACCTCTGCACTTGCAGATAAACAGAGAGATTTATAAGATATTTATAAATTCCTGCCAGTAAAAGAGGCTGGCAATACTAAATTAAGCTGCACATATTTTTCAAAAGCTTTTTGAAAGTAGTGAGGTCTGAACAGTGCCGTGTTTTGTACCTCCCGCCGTGCTCTGGAGTGAAACATGTTACACAGCGTAACACAGTGGATCCCTCTTTAAGGTACAAAGCAAAATCACTCTGTGATCTACTCAGCTGCCTCACACTCCAGTTACATTGTTTTAGCCAGCACATATGTTTAGCAGTGCTGCCATGTAGCATTCCTGAGGATCTCTTAGTAAATTCCATTTAATTATTGTAAAGTAATTATTCTGCAAACTGCAGTCTTCTAGGAAGAGCTAGACATCCTTGCATAACCAAGGCAGCGACCATTTTTTGGTTCCCTGTAACAATGGCTAGGGCACTCTCTTTGACCTGAAAATTGCCATGTTTATGCTGATAGGAACAGAAAATATTGCTGGAAGCTTTGAATACTCTGTGCAAAACTGGTCTTGAATTAAATGTAAACAAAAGCCACCTGATTGAGGCACCTTCACTAATAGGAATGTTTATATTATCATGCATTAATTATTATTGTTTAAACTGCAAGACGCAGTATGGATCTGCAGCAAACGCCTGCAGACACCTTTATGCTACTCACTTTACAAACACTGAATAAAAAATTATGGTCCTTCCCTATATGACAAATGACCTCTTCCATTCACATGCATATATATGTGTGTATATATATATATATATATAAAATTTACATGTATGCAGTATCGCAGTGTACAATGTCTCAGTGATTTTACCTTTGCCCTTTTCATCTCCCACAGCAGAACACTCTGTGCTGGGTCAAAAGGCCTTGGGATAGAAGTCAGGCTCTTGCCCTAGGTGTGAATTCTTGGCCTCTCTGACTCATTTCCAACACAAACCAATTCGTCCAGAGACAAACTTAGATTCTCCAGTGCTGCACCAAGAAATTAAAACTACCTCCAGGTTGGAATTATTTCTCTGTCTGTAAAGGGCAGCTTGGGCCTGCTGAATGTGCTTAGTGCCCTACACCTCTCCATTCATTGCCTTTGAGGAAAGCTGTGTCCCTCACTGCTACTTCTCTAGAAAAATGTGCTGACTTCTGACATGTTTGAATTTTTCAAACTGTACCTTATGTTCAAAGTCTGTGCTATCATGCCTGTTATTCCTTATGCTTTTTCTCCTCCTAGGCATTTTTGGGTGTTTGAGTTCTTCTTGGTGTCTGCCAGAGCCTCCACAGTGGCGGCTGGCCAGGATCCCAACTTGCCAGAGACTTTACTTCTTTTTTTTCCCCTTTTTACTCTTAACCCCTTGTGCAATTTTCACTCTACTCCCCGTATCCCTGCCCTCTTCAACCCCCTCCACAGAGCCCAGTCCATCCTGAGGCAGGCAGCACAGGCAAGGCAGCCCTGCAGGCAGCAAGTCTTTCCCCTTGCCTACGAGCACAACTGAACATCTGGGCCACAGCAAAGCCCCAAAGCCTTCCAGCAGCCACAGTCTGCTCTGTGCCCTCAGCCTCCCCAGCAGAGACAGCTATAAAAAGCCTTTTACTCCACAAGTTGATAGGTGCTCACCCAGGATCACCTGTGGATCACTGCTGTGGGATTTGTAAGCTGAGCTCTAATTAACTTAAAAAGCGTATGGAAAAAAAAAAAAAAAAANGCAGGATTTGAACCAGGAAGCCTCATGAAAGCAGATCGCATATTTAATTTGCTCTGTCAGACAATAAGAAGATCAAATGATTTCAACAGTTGATGTGTTGTGAAAACACATCCTGTCGCAGCTGGGATGTGGATGCAGTCCTAATCATTCATTTCCCCTCAGAGTCATTCCCCTTCTCTGTTTGCTGTGACACCGAGGAGTTTGGAGCTTAATGTGCTGGTAATTGAAAGATGCTTCTCTCAATAAATTTCAAGACAGATTTTTCAGAGAAAGAGACCCATTGTATTTTCAGTATGTGAGATAATGCCATTAATTTCTTGTACCCCACTTTTGTCCTTTGCCTTGTCCCCTTGGTGAATCATCAGTAAGCTTTGTTTACAGTTTCAGTTTTTTATTCATATCCTGCTTCAATTTTTTACCCATATCCTGGTTTCCTCCCCCTCCTTTTCACTTTCCTCCTATTCTTTCTGCTTCTCCACATCTTTTCTTTCCCCTTTGAATCCAGCATCCCAGGAAGTTCAGTGAGCATGCCCTACTCAGTATTATTCATGCAGGTGTCTTACAGGACTCTTTTAAACATGCCGTGAGGAATTGAGTTCACTCTTGGGCAAAGGTTTCGGAGGAAGGTGACTTTTATTACTCAGATGCACTCTGCAGAATATAGATAAACTTAAGTGCTCCCCTCTAACCCTCTGTCCTCTTCTAGCACTCCCAGCACGGAGAGTTATCTTCATTAACAAGTTCAAATCAGTACATACTTGCAGCATCAGTGGTCAATGAGTGCACGTTTTACTCGGTCTGTGAGATGAGCTAAACGGGTAAGTTACTTTCCCTGGTCAAAAACATCCTCGTTCCTTAATGGTACAGCTTAATTATCCCTTCTTTCTCCTGGTCCTGGGGGACAGATTATTGAAGACAGATGGGCACAGAAGTGTGCATACATTAGCGGGCGAGGCTGGATGCTGCCATTCCATGGATGGCAGGGCCGACAGCTGCATGGTTGCATCCAGACACCCGGGAAATTGCCTGAGCCTACGGAGAATGTGTGGAGTGCTGGTGACCCCGTGCTGCTCTGATGCCTTCAGCTGGGGGCCCCCATAGGCACATGTGCCTGCACACAAAATCCTGCCTGGCCCTGCAGGCTTGGCCACGGCCATCAGACCTGTGCAGAGGTGCAATCACACAGACACGACTTCTTTAAAAAGTAATCTCTTTGCATCAGCCTCATGTTCTCCCTTCCCTGTTGCCCTGTGACAGCCTTCCAAAACTGATGTTATTACTGTCTCTTTTGCTGCCACTAGTTCCTGTCCTTCTGCAAACTCTCTGAAGTCACTTGTCTGGAAAGTGGCATTGCCTTCTCATAAACAGGGAAGCCAGCAAGGCTGCCAGCATAGCCCAGCTGAGGAGAGGAACCTAGATGCTTACTGCTCAGTTTCTGCAGGTGGATTTTGGGCTGTATTGAGTGAAGAAATGTGGTACTAATGTTTCATGTTTAAGGAAAAATCCAGAATGATGATAACTATGTCCCTGCTGTGACCAGCAGGACTTCTGCCATTCTGGTCCCAACCCTAGTATGAAGCCAGTCCTTCAAATCTGGCAGGTCAACAAGGTGGAGATTTTAAAGTGTCCTGATGATTTAGGAACAGGAATTCCATTAGCTGTATGGTTTATGTTTCTTGGCCCATTTACCAATATTTAGAATTTGTGGCATTTTGTGAATGACTTTCTTGGATGGTGTCTTCTTTGAGCAACAGTGGTAACCATCACTTGTGTGCAGCTGAAACAAGGCTTGAGTCACATGAAGCACACAAATTCTCCCCACTCTGTTTTTGTCACTAGAAAGTGACAAAAGTCACTGCAAAGTCTCATAACTAGCTTCCAACTTTCATCAGTCTTGAGGGGGACTCAGCTATCAAGACCTAAGAGCTTCGTTACTTGTACTGTGAGGTTGCTTCATCACATCTCTATTAAAGTGCGACTGTGCTTTGCTAGTGCAAATGATCAGGATGATGAAAGTGCATATGATCAGGGTATTAAGTGCATCCACTGAGCTGGTGAGGGGGCGCAAATTTATTTTCAGGCTATGTCTTGGGAGCCCATTGCTGAGTGGTGGTGTATAAGAAATGCCCTTCATGTCATCGTGTGTGACATGACACAATGAATCCTTTATTGGGAAACTCCTTGGAATGGAGGGGTCGTGCATCTTTCTGTCTCAGTGCAGCATCTAAAACCAGTTTCCCAAGCAGCTAACCAGGATTACGACAGAAGGCAACCAAAAGAGCAAATGCTCTAGGAGTTAGCTCAGACAGTAGCAGTGCTCTGTAGCTAGCGAGCAAAGCCAAATACAGATTGTCAGCCCTCTTTTTTTTTTTTGTAAGAGGACCCCATGATGAGTGGTTTCATTAATCCTCCCACAGAGATAGTTAGAAAACTTTGAAATAAACTCAGCTGCTGGAAACCCTGTCTGGAGTCTGCACACCCTAATTTGCATTTTGATTTCTGTGATTTAACTGAAGGCACAGGTTGTCACTGCCAAATATCCCTCGCCTACAGAGGGATATACAAGGTAGAACTGCCCAAAGCAGCCTGACTTATGAGGACTGCCACAGCAACACAACCAATGCATCCCTAAACATTTAGTAATAAAAAATCTGTTGTTCTTTAGTCGCCAGGATTTAACAAGCCTAATCCCTAGGAGAGGTGATAAAAATTCATTAATCTAATTAAATACTTCTTATTGCCAAAGTGACTTTGTAGAGGAGCTTTGCTGAAGGATAAGTGCAAAGTAAAATGGAGTCCCAGCAGAGAAACAAACGTTAGACTTCAGCAAGCTGGTACACGCTTCATTAAACTCATAATTATCCTTTGGTTCTAAGTAGCTGATAATATTTAATGAGCATCCAAGATAATTTAAAGAAAATGTTTACTAATGAGGAACAAACAGTGCTATGGAAAACTGATATCTGGGGTACCATAGCCGTGTATCTTACCTGTATCTTGTGTTCTTGCTTTTGTACAAGTGATTTAAGTGCTCTTTTTAAACTGTTTTAGTACCAGCTGGTGTTGCTGGTTTCACCGAGATCCCCTGGGAACCACAAGGCACCCAAGGGAGGAAAGGATGTGCTGAGGAGCAGGCAGTGCTGCAGGCAATGACAGGCAAAATAAACCTGAGGGGCCTGAGCACAGACCGGGGAGTAAGGACTGGGATCCCTCAGTGATGTCAGGGGGCAGTTTGGCTAGGATTTTCCTAAACATTAACTTCTGTGTTCTAAATTGTGAGGGAACCTGGTTTTTGGCTCCTTGGGGGAGGTTTGTGTGGTCATGGTGCATGCCCTGCAATCTGTGTAGTTTTTATTATTAAATTTAATAGAAGAATTATTTGACTCCTGACAACTTACGTATCATCTGTTGGCAAGTGAAGCAGGATAGCCAGCCAAGCACTGGTGGATTGCTTTCCTCCAGTATTCCTTTACAGGGATTGGTTTCTTCTTCACTAGGGATTTGTGGCTTCCAGGTCAGAATACTCTATATTGAAGATACAGTGAGTGTTTTCTTTGCCTTTGCATCCTGCAAAGATGCAACTGTGTGCCTTCCTAGGACAGAAGAGTTGTTCTGTATTTAAAAGATGTCAGGGAAGGAAATGAACTGTTTTGTGTGGGTGCTAAGGTGATGAGAAGTAGAAAGTGAATGGGTGGTGAGAAAGGGATCACTACTGGAGAGTGAGCTGAACCCCTATCCACCTCTTGTGAGTGCTTTGCTTCTGCTCTGGGCAGCAGCCTACATCCTCCCTCACAGACCTGGGAGCCCTGACACAGCTCCCTCTTGCTGGCTGGCTCCCACTCCTGTTTGCAGACGTGCTGCTTTGGGAGGTCTGTTGTGTTTTCTCCCCCACAGCAGAGTGCCCAGAGTGCTCTGTAGTGGCCAGCATTGTCACACCACAGGATTATTTATTTTATATGCAGTAGTCAGTGTAAAAAGAAACAACCTGTATTGCCCATGCCTGGCTTGCAGTCTGCCATTTCCCTTGGGATGCGAGCTAGCCTGATTTGGCACTGATGGGTCCATTTCTGGGAGCTGGCATTACTTTTACTAACACCACATCCCTCCCTGCTCAGTCATTTTTCTGAGGTTGTCCAACTGAAAGGACACAACCCTACCTTAAGATAAGAGTGGTTGTGCCCGGTTTGAACAGGACCAAACTTAATATGTGAGTTTTCAGGCGAATGTCGGCTGCTGAGCTCTCTAAAGTCGTTGAATGCTTTCCTGCAGTGTGTGGCAAACTCTGATAGCAGCCAACACTTTGAAACCAGATAGCAAACAGCAGGGCAGAAGCAGGCATAAGTACAAAATTAATGTAGATATTTCTCACTTTCATCATAGCAGAAAAACAGCCTCTTTTCCAAAATGCCTGCATATAGCCTTGTGTCCTGATGGCGTACGTATATTATTGCAGGTATTTTGGTGCTGGAATGAAAGGAAATGGGGACTCTGTGGATTAGGAGACCACATGCATGTGCCTATTTTATGACTGTGATTATCTTTGTAAGGTGCTTAAATGCTGCAAGTGTAGCATCCTATAAATGGGTGGGCAGATTAGATTAGATCTGCAGCTCTCAGCAAGGGAGTTTATACCTACTTGGCTCACTTGGAGGCTGAGTTTCTCTTTAAATGCAGTATTGCTAGCTGTTTCTTATGCCCTTTATCAACTGAGTTTCCAACCGGCAGCCTCATAGGGCTTGATGCTGTATCTTTGATCTCAGATAGATTTTTGTATATAAAATCATATTTCACACCAGCTTTGCAAGCTGTTATGTTAATTCATTGGCTGTCTACTATCCTGGCTGCTATAAACACAATAAATACAGCATAAGGAATATATAAAGTAGCACCCATTCATGCAGCCCGTCTTGCTCCTGATGCAAACCTTTCATGTGGGGGAAGGGAAGGATTTTCTTCCACATCTGTATGTATCAGATTTTCAATTTTTGTCTGATGGAAGCCTGATGATTTCAGAGGGGTTGAAAAATAGCTGGTGCTTCGTCCATAATGACTGTGCTACTGTTATATCACAGTGCTTCACTGAAGCCAGGACTTTCATTCAGATAGATTGGCAGAGTGCCTGGACATGGGGTTTTTTTGTTGAGTTTGTTCGGTTTGTAAGCAGGAATTGGGTAAATTGCTCTTTTGCAATATTAGTAAGCCTTGCAACTGGTTGTTGGCTTTAGAGCAGGAAAAGCATCCTTCTGACAGCTGCCTTTCCTGTGTTTGACAGCAGCACTGCAGTTGAGTTTCCTGTTTTGCCCCCAGAAGATTCCAAACGAGAGAGCGGTCATCAGCCTATTGAAAAGCAACTGCCTGTTCCCATTTGGAGAATACAGGCATAGGAATGAGAATGGCTTATGCACCTCCTCTTGGAGGCAGGGAAAAAGTCACAAAATTGTCCCAGCTTTTTTACAAGTTGGTTCCTTTCAAATTCCAAGGCACTCTTCCTATTCGGCATCTTACAGCTGAACAGATACGTTGATGTGTTTACAACTACCGTGAAGGGTAGAGTTAAGTGTAACAGTGATGTGAGCTTCAGAGCTCAGTGTAATATAATGTTACCCTTGTGAAATGCAATTATTTCAGCTCTTGTTTTTAAATAGTTGTTTTTCTCAGTGTGAAAGCTAAATCACGTAACACAACAATGTTATTCATAAAGATACGAGGTTTTTTTGTTCCCAGCAAATTTGCTTTGATTTTAAAGGGGAAATCAGGTGTAAACAAAACTTTTCTTAAAATCTACAAGGACTACATAAAACAATAGATAAAAATTCCTTTCAACAAGCCAGCCCATTCAAGCAAGTGTAAAAGGAACATGTATTCCTTTTTGTTTCACATGAACACATGAGGTGAGGGATAGCACAGTTTTAGAGCTTTGTGGTACATCTAATTTTCTCTTTGCACCAAAACTGTCATTGGTTTTATTGAGGAAATACTGTGTAATAGCACTTAAAGTAGGTTGTGATTATAGGCTTAAGGCCTTATCCTGGCGCTTATTCTTAGCTCAAGGTGTTTCAGTGAGGTATTTGAGAAAATGTGACTATGTCCTGTCCCGTTGGAGGCTAAGGTGTGTTGAAGAACTGCTTGTGGGTACCTGCTTCCAGAGAGGTGTAGTGTGTGCTCTGCCCCTTGCCTGTCCTGCTGGCACTGGATGGGCTGTCGAGATCTGGAATGCTTTGTGTGGGCTCTGGTGACCACCTCAGCTCACACAGGGAAGGAGCAGTCACGGTAACTGCAGCAGTGAGTTTGCAGAAATACAGATAACCAGAGAAACTAAAAGCCTTCTGGGTTTTTTCCTATGCTGACATGAAAAAATACAGCAGTTTCAACTCTTTGAGTCAAAAACACTGCACACAAAATACCCACAAACTGGAATTTTATTACCGTGATGAAAACATATGGAGAAAATAGAATATTAACAAAAAGTTGAAACTTCAGCTGAGGAATAGATCCCTCTTATTACCTTGTAAATGAAGCCTTTAATGAGTTTTTCACAGTTTGGTATATAACTTCTGACTCCCACAATTGAGATTTAATTATAATTAAGTTTGCCAAAGTTAATGCCAAAGTTTCAAAGGTAGCTTTTAAAAACAGCCATTGTTGCAGTAGGACAGGCTGGAGGGAAAGACTTTCTCCTCAATAATTTATGAAGAGCACATATTAAGTATCCAGTTTATGCCAGGTAATTGCACTGAGATACTAGGTTTTCACACTAGGTAAACAAATAACTATAATGGAAACCCAGCTGATTAATGGTCAGCTAAGAGCAACCGTAAGCAGTGAGCTTCAGTTCCAAAACCCAAGGGAGTTTTTGGGGTAGAAAATAGCTGCTGTGTCTTATGAGTAGATGGGAGATTGCAAGGTTTGCTGAGATGGAAACTAGAAACCTATAAATAGGAAGGCCATAGAAGGGCAGAGGAAAAGATGGAGGATGCTGATGTGCGAGATGTTCTCACACTGCTCAAAGATTAACAATTAGTGTGGATGATGGTTTGTGTGTTAAGCAGAGTGGGAAAGTTGTTTTGACAGCCCTGCCTCTGAAAAGTTTGAGCATGAAGGAAAATGCTTTGGTTATGTCTGCATCATGGACAAGGGTAACAATGTGCAATATGCTGTGTTCATCCACTTGATATAAATTTAATCTGTCTGTCTAAAGTCTTTGTGTAACATAAGAACTAGGTATAGAGATATACATTTTATTTCACTGTCTGGTTTTTCCTCCTCTGTTTTCCTCCAGCCCTTTAAATATCTCTTTCCATTCAGATTTTATCCCATTGGCTAGGAGTATAAGGAGAGGACACCGCACTGAAAAACTGACCATGTTCAGGAACCCAAATGCTCTTTTCAGCCCTGCCACCAGCTTGCTTCAGCCTCCCTGCCTGCAGCCTGGGGCCAGCGCTACTGCTCAGCACCCTGGGATCAGCTGGTGAGCAGCACCGCATCAGCCCTAGATTTATCCCATCTGTTATTAATGGTGACCCCGAAGGACTGAAAGGAAGCTGTCTCTGCTTCCCTGGTGGGTCACTGACACACTGGTGAACTCAGTTTGTTTTCCAGCATCAGATGTCTGTGGCCGAAGCCTTGTCCTCTCCCTGGCCATTGGCAGGGCAGGGGGGCTGGAGGGTGTGAGCGGGGAGCCTCCGTCAGCAGGTGCTTGTGCACGTGGGACAGCACATTGTCTGTGGTGCAAGGGCTGCTGCAAGAGAAACCTGAAGGCTTTATTATAATGCCAGTCGTGCATTTCACGTGGAAAGTGTGTTCATATTGTTTGAAGAATTGAGTCAAACTTACCTGCAGCAGGGTTGTGTTCATTTTTTGCATGTAAGACTCCACAGCTGTTATGTCATGGGCACAGCATAGCATTCTCTCAAATTGTTTGTAATTCAGCATTTAAAATGATATGGTGGTGTAAGTTAAGCAATTATCAAGACCTCAATTCCAAGACACAGAGGTTCCAGGTTATAGGTCTCATGAGTTTTATTTACTTTAATTCATGTCAGCTCATTATCAACCTCATCAGGGAGTGCAGACTTAAAAGTAAGCCTGGATCAGTCATTATTCTAGGTACACACATGTGGATTAAGGGTCTTTTCATCTATACAGTTTGGGAGAGCAGAGCAGAAATGTATATTGTTTCACTTTCCATTATTCAAATTTGTACAATAATTTTTAGATGAGCTGAGGAGGCCATGGAGATCACTAATAACATCTCTTGTATCAGAAGTAATTTGGTTTGTAACTCTCTATGATCAGATCAAATAATCCTTTTATACCTGACCAAAATTGCTTCGTAGGGTTCATGTGCTATTGCTAATAATTATCATCACAGTGTGTCTTTGAACTATTAGGCATTATGTTATACACATTTTTATGATGAGGGTGTTGGAACTAGAGACCTGATCTTTCTTTTTGATGGATTCCCTGAAACAGAACTACTTTCCCTAAAATGGACACAAGGGTGTCCACTATTGGAATCTCTTGCAAACTACAAGTCAGCCTTCAAGCTCAGAAAGATGTCATGGTACCTTCATGACCCCAGCCTCCTTCTTCTGCTGCAGGTATCCACTTGGTTTGACTTAGTCTTACTGACTTCTCTTGATGAGGATGGTAATCATCTTTAACAAACAGGTAATCTGGTATTTAACTGATGATTATCTTTTTAATTCTGATACACGGTGTATCAAAGTAAGAATGCCGAATCTCTAAATTACCGTGGGAAAGTGTGAATTTAGGCTTTAGTCCTTTTTTTTTTCTTTTTTGTAAAACTCTGGGCAAACTTCTTAATCTTTGTAAAGTTATGTCTCTGTCCCTAAGGATTTCTTGCTGCATTAAATCTCCCAGCTATGTTTCTCATTTGGGGCATCATTCTGCACAGGTAGAGAAATATGATTCTAGTTTCTTCTAGAAAGCTTCACTTTATTCAGATTTCAACATAAAACATAGTAACTGTTGGTGCGCTAGTCAAAATTTTGTAATTTATTGGCCTTGTGCTAATGAATACTGAGGTGTAGAATTTTCACTCCCCCTTCCATTCACATGTTGATCCAAATCCTGTAAAATACAAACCATTTTGTAATTTTAACCACTATACTCATTTCACTGCAGGACTGACATCCCCATATGTGTTTATGAGATGCATCTGTCACTGTGACATTATACCTCTCATATTTTTGATAAGGCTTCTACTCCAGGGTCCCCCCTGGGATTTTGCAGTCCTCTGATAGTGGATGAGCAGACCCTGGAGGCTGAAGCCTGCAGCTGGTCAGACTGCTGAATTCTAGGTGCCAGCCAACAGGATATTTAAGCCTTATGCATGTTATAACAACGAGGGCAAATAAGAGAAGCCAGTATGATGAACTTTAAAAAAAAAAGGATTAAAGCTTTTTTTTCTGGGGAGAGGGAATTGCAGAGTTTGAGGGGCTGCCTGATTCTGGCTTCTGCCAGCTTTACCTTTGAGTTAAACAGCCAAAATGTCCTATTTAAAAGCAGATGTAAAAATGAGGCGGGTAGGGAGAGATCATTTCTCAGATAATCTGGAGTCAGGCCATTTGGGCCTTAGCAGATTGTAACTGATATCTTGATTTTCTCCAGGAAGAAAATGGGTGACCAGCACCAAGTAATGAAAGGCTTTATTACCATACGGTACCTTAGAAAGCTCCTTCATTGTACAGTGACAAAGAACTAAAAATTGCTTAATAAGATCAGTCTAAAAAGGAGAAAAAAAAGTAAAAAAATAAATCAAACTTTTCCAAGAGCTTGAGGACAGAAGTGGTAAAAGGCACAGGCAGGTTTATTGCAGGAGGTCCCTTCCCTCCCTTGTCCTTTGCTGCACAGAAACTCTGTCTCTGAGGATCCCCCAAAGAGGGGTACCTTTCTGTTCTCTGTCTCTGTACTCATCCCAAAATGCAGATTCTGTCTCTGCTAAGCTGATTGCTTCTGGGTTTTATCCTGTTTGCAGCAGAAAAATAGCAGGGAAGGCATGCAGGGAATAAATGTTCCTGTAAAGGCTGCAGAGTCCTATTATGTGAGAGAGCCTCAGCACCAGTGCCTGGTGCTTGTTTTCCCTTACTTTTGGTGGAAAAGTATGTCAACGGATGTCAAGGTAAATTCTTCTCTTCTTCTCCTTCCTCCCTTCCCCCCATCTCTCCTCCTTCAAGTCTGTCTTTGTGTCATCTCTTCAAAGTACACTACCTGTAAAATATTGATTCACAGCAGGCTGAGCTGCCAGGTTTAGATTTCTTTTTCACTGGCAGCAATAATAAACTACTACAGACAGTGCAGGCTCAGTACCAGCCTCATCATTGCACCACAAGCACATCGGTCTGTCTTATGCGTGACTCAACATAATGAAACAAGGACCCAGAGGTATCTCAAAAGGAAGAGGGAACTGAGAAACAACCACAGGGGACATCAAAGGAGCCTAAGGAGGCTGTAAGCTGAGGATGTAGCAAGTGCCACCTTAAACAGCAGTAACAGCAGCTCTGTTTATTCAAAATAACTTGTCAGAAAAAAACAATACAATAAAACAACTGGTGCCACTTGAGACTGGAAACCTAGAATAAACAAACTCTCTCCTTCCTCTGTTCAGCTTAAAAACAGTAATACCACCCACTCTTAGCTATCTTCATAGTCTTTATGTTGTTGGAAAAAAGTGTCAGGAATGATTACAGGAAGGTAAAAAGACCCTCAATAGCTTATGGCAGTGCTATGAAAATTGTGCCTGGTGGGAACAGTGGATAAATGTAGTCGGTGTATGAAATGTATTCCAATTTGATCAGAGGCAAGGGTTTCTTGCCTTATGAGCTGTACAAAGAGTAAGGCAGAGGTTTTGGTGTAAACCAGGGTCCCATGCTGGCACTTGCCTCTTTGGTGTGCACTCACTGGAGTGCTTGAAGACTCAAGTAATAAAGCCAGGCAAAGGACAGATGTAAAATGTTCTTTATTGAGGGAAAAAAGCTGGAGCAAGGTATTATTTTCCTTACTGTAATACCCATAAATATATTGATTTGTTTATACTTGTATTTTCTTTTAACTGTGACTGTTCCAAACAGTTCTCATGCAGAAGCAAATTGGAAATGTCACATGATCTCTTCTAGACTTTTCTGCCACTTGCCTCACTTTTAAAAATTTGGGGGAAGAGGAAACAAGCAAGCAATGCCAATAAATTGACAGGAACAATCAATGACTCCGACTTTGCATTCTTGTTTTCCTGAAGCTTTCAGAAAGCAGTGGCAGCTGCCTTGACATGCAGTATTGGAGCTCTGAATGGCTGTGGCACCCCACTGATTTTACCTCTGGGATCCTACACTTCCAATGGAGCCAGAAAGCATATTTGAACCCAGAAATTAAAGTTCTGCAAATTGTCATCTGATCCCCTGAGCTTTTGGGGCACCACCTCTTGGGGACCCCTTCTAGGAAAGGACTCAGAGAAAACAAGAAGCCACTGCTGCAACGCGGCCAGTAGGTTGGAAATTTGGCTGTGTCCAAGCAGATGCTAATACCTGAGGGGCTTTGAAAAGCACTAAAAGGTGGGATATTGCCTGGATTTAGATATCCTCAGATGCCTGTGTCCAAGCCAGCCACTCCAGCATGGGCTGATGAAGAAGAATGGGATCTTCCAGGGTACAATGTTTAAGCTGCCATATGAGAGAAGTACCTGAAAATTGTCACATGCACTGACATTCATGTAAAAGCCTGGCTTGGTGTAAAGTACCCAGAAATTACAATCTGTGTTCCCAAAATAATGAAGTTAGCTTCAAAACATTGAGATTTTAAGAAGGACACATATAAAGGACTTACTTAGCTTCAAATAGTTTGCAATTTTCTAGGGTCGTGTTTCCAGCTTTTTTCCGAGCTCATAGGCCCTGGAAAGGCAGTTATCCCTGGCAAAGGTGGACTTGCTATGGATGTCTTGCTTCCTTCTGCTTCAACTCCCTTTTATCTCTCTCATAGTGTCCCTGAGTCATGTTACCACTGCTCCTCCTTGTGTCCTGCAGTCCCCTCAGTGCCAGGCGAGCCACAGGCTGCTGGGATTTGTGGCCAGTTGCTGTCTGCAGAGCTCACACTGTGTGTGGCAGCAATTTGTGTCTCTCCTCTTTACCCAGCCATAGATTTTCTCAAAGCTTATCAGAATACCATATCTTCCCAAAATCTCTCTGCTCTGGCCAATTGGAGCTGTGAAGGAACAATGGGTGTGTAAACATCATCCTGAGGCTCATACCAAAGACAAACCCACTCCGTTCTGGGATTCAAGTCTCAATGATAAAAACAAAGCCAGGAGGCAGAGATGACGCAGTTACAATTTCTGCCTGGCAGGCAGCCAGATTTTGTCACTGTCATTGCTGCTGAGCAGTGCAATAGAGCCACTGCCCTGCCTGGCATAGCAGGTTTTTCTTGCTGCATCCACATACCATTACTCATGGGTGCAGCTTGTCTCAGGGAGGAGAGAAGGCTGCTGCAGGAAACCATCCTCAGAGGAGCCAGGCTGCCTCCACTGGCAGAGCAGGAGCTGCCTGGCAGCAGTGGGTTCCAGCACGTGTCCCCCAGCCAGCGTGGTGGTGTAGCAGCATTCCCCACCCCGGGTCTGCCCGGGCCATTGTCACTGCTCCATTGGGAGCAAGGGGCAGGATTGGAGCCTTCTGGGTCAGGATCACCTTCATGCAGGCATGCAGAAACAAGAAAGGAGCAACACAAATGTGCTCGTGAAGCTGCAGGGGAGAAAACAAGACTAGAGGCCTTGTGTTGGTAGTTGTCTTATTTTGACAGCATTTTGGATGAAATCTACCCTGGGCTTAGGGATAGCCCAACACCTGGGTGTCCATTACCATTTCTGACTGGGTCTCCAGATGAATAGTTGTGTGGAAGTCCATCCCTGGCACAGCAATTTCACCCTGCATGCTCCCAGAGGCACAGACTTAGGTGGGGTGAACACAACAGGTCCCTCCATTGCCCCTCTAACCCTTTCAGTGGTGCACAGAAGGCTCTCAGCAGATAAAGCGACTGCACCCAGATTTCTTTTTCAGCAACACTTTAATAAACATGAGGATGGCAGTAGCTGTCTTCCAAGGCAGGCTCCCCAGTGTGACCTCCTTTTTTATCATGGGCTGTAAACTTGGGTCTTCATTTTGCGTCCTTCTCATCTGTGAGCACTCTGCTGTCAGTCAGGGAAGGCTGTTGGGAGGGAGCAGCACAAGATGGTGCTGCTGACAGTCCTCTGTGAAGCAAAGTGGAGAGCTCAATGCAAGCATTTCCCTCCCCTTCACTCTCAGACACAATTCAACTTCTTGCCACTGGTGGGGTCCTGCTGAGACCTTTCTGGGACTGATGTAAATCACATCAGTCCTTCCAGCCCTCTTCCACCGAAGTAGGTGGGAAAGGGCAACACAGGCACTGTTCCCTCCCTTGGGCAGACCAGGTGAGGGTCAAGGAAACAGCAGTTAGCTCCTTCCTCACGTGGCAAGGGAGGTGGTGCAGGATGCAGGAGAGGTGAGCTGGGTCCCTGGGAAGGCTCATCATGTTTTTTCTCAACTCTTGAGGGTGCCCCTAAAGCAAGGATTTCTGTTTTGCCTGTGTCTCAGCCACCACAAAGATCCTTGAGATTCAAGAGAAGTTGGTAAACAACTTAAGATCTAATAGCTCATTTTTAACCCTTTGCCAATACCGTTCACTTCTCGTCAGTGCCCCTGGGCTCTGCTGAGAGGGAGGGAGGATCTGGTAGATGGGGTGAGAGAGTGGTGTGATTGTGTTGCATCACTCCTGGAGAGGGATAATTGCAGCTCTCAAGGACCAGTGGCACTAAAGAATTGTTACCTTTACCTTTTATCTGTACTACCAGATTTCAAGTTGCTGTAAAAGAAAGGGGAAAAAAAAACATTCTTGAGGAACTTTGCAAGTTAAAACAATGTATTCAGAGCAACACATTTAAAATGGAGATGTTCCCTATTTAATATCATGTTAAAGGTAGCCCCTGTCTGTGTTCTATCCATCCCTGACAGGAAACAGCCCTTACTTTTCTCTTCCATCTCTGCTTTTCCATTTCCAGTTTACAACATCACAGCTTAAAGGGCTGTGGTTCTCCCCCACTAAAAAACCAAACAAAACCAACCAACCAACCAACCAAAAACAAGAATAAAAAGAGCCACAAGTGACAAAAAAAAGAAAAAAAAAGAGAAGGAAAGGCAGGCCCTGGCCTTTGAGGATGCCTGTCCATTTACTTACTGTCCACTCTTCCTTCCCTGCATTTTTTAGTAAGGCAGCACAAGCATCTTTGAGGGATGCTCCCCCAGTCTGTACTTCATTGCCTGGTACTCACAGATCTCTTACCACTTTTCTGGCTGGGGTACATGGGCCAGAAAGCAGGCACAGGCTTCTGGTGAGGATGCTGAGCCTGGATTTAGAGATCCCATTGCTCTGATACAGTGAATGTGAATACACAAAAGAAGGGTAAGTGAGCACGTATAAAGGAGGAAAATTTTTTTCAAATCTTTTTGTAACCATGGTGGCCACCAGGTGCCACCAGGTGCCCACCCAAGCTGCTTGATCTCCTTCCTCTTTGCAGGACAAAGAGAGAAAATATAAGGATGGCTTGTGGGCTGGGATAAGGACAAGGAAAGATCACTTGTCAGTTACCATCATGGGCAAAACAGACTCAACTTGGGGAAGTTAATTTAATTTATTAACAAAAAAATCAAAGTGGGATAGTGAGAAAATAAAGCTACATCTTAATACACTTTCTCCACACTCCTGACTTCTTCCTGGGCTCAACTTTACTCCCAAATTCTCTACTTTCTCCCCTTCAGTGGTAACGGAGGCTGGAGTCAGTTCATCACAAGCTGTCTGCCACTCCTTCCTCCTCACTCCTCATACTCTTTTCCTGCTCCAGAGTGGGGTCCCTTCCACAAGAAACAGTCCTCCACAGAATTTTTCACTGTGAGTCCTTCCCAGTGGCTGTAGTTCCTCACAAGCTGCTCTAGCGTAGTCCTTCAGGAGCAGACTGCTCCAGCATGGGTTCCCTATGGGGCCACAAGTCCTTCCAGTAGCCTGTTCCAGCATGGACTCCTCTCTCCACAGGTCTAGAGGTCCTAAGAGGAGCCTGCTCCAGCACAGGCATCCCACAGGGTTACAGACTCCTTTGGGTCACCTGCTCTGGCAAGGGATCCTCTATCCATGGGCTGCAGTGGAAATCTTCTCCATTGAGGATCTCCATGGGCTGCAGGGGCTCAGCTGCCTCACCATGGTCTGCACCAAGGGCTGCAGGGGAATCTCAGCTCTGGCACCTGGAGCACCTCCTCCTCCTCCTCTTTGTCCACTGACCTCAGTGCCTGCAGAGATGTTTCTCTCACATACCCCCACTCCTCTCTGGCTGCAGTCACTGTTGCGTGGTAACTCTCCCTCCCTTCTTAAATCTGTCATCCCAGAGGTGCCACCATCATTGCTGGCAGGGTTGGGCTTGGCCAGTGGTGGGTCCATCCTGGAGCCAGCTGACATTGGCTCTGTAGGACATGGGGGAAGCTTCTGGCAGCTTCTCACTTTTCCTTCTGCAGCTACCCCTGTAGCCCCCTGCTACCAAAGCCTGGCCATGCAAACCCAATAGAGTACCTCTCTTTCTTCCCTTAAGAATTTATGAGTTTATCCTAGTGATAATAGTGTGCTTGATCTTTCCTCCTTTATTATCGGATTACAGCAGATAGTAAGCCTGGCTGATAAATTTAGACTTGATTCAAGTTCATATTTTAAAATCTTTTGTGTTTTCTGTGAAGGCCTCCCGATTGCTGTCTTTTAAATCCATTCTTGGTTTCATGCTATAGACATCAAAATTTTGCTCATGATTTAATTCAGAGTCTCTGTTCCTTGTTCTCATCAGTCATTAAAAGCTGAGCCATTCACCAGTGGTTTGTCTTTTGTGATACTTTTTGGTCACAGCTTCTTTTCCTCTGAGGAAAGGGTCTCAATGAAGAGCTGTGATTTAAGAATTAAGGTGATAGCTCTGTGCAGAAAGCATTCCAGAAAGCTCTTTTGATTTCCTGTTTCCATATGAGGGCTTTTACAGGATTTTTTTTGTGGAAATCCTCTATTTTTGTTAAAATAGAACTGACACACACTTGGTGATGCTGTCTTGATTATAGGGGAAATTTATCTTGATTATCAAAAACAGGGCATTTTATCACTTGTGTTTGTGTTGTTTTCTGTTTCTTAGGTGGTAATTGTTCCTCATATTCTTTTCTTGCACAGTAGCAAGGGAGAAAGAGTATTCAGGCAATTTCTTCTTAAGACATTTATCACTTTTTGTTTTTCCCTTTTCTTGACTCCACCACAGTTTTCCCACAGCTATTTTACAAAGACAAAGTAGTTTGCAGTGCTGAGATGTGTTCTTCCATAAGTAGCATCCTTTCCTAGCCTTTTCCAAAGCACTTTTACTGTTGATGTTACAGATGAATGAAAGCACTGCACTGAGGGCTTCATCATCCCCTGAGCAGAACCGGTGCCTATAGTACTAATGCAAGGCTAATAGGCAAGGAGAAGTAGCTAAAGCCATGAATGAGTGCTAGGGAGGAGCACTTGAGAGGAAGAAGATTAGAAAATCAAAAGTACATAATGCCATTTTAGGACAATAACTCTGAAATAAGAAATTAAAAGATGACCCTTACGATTGCATGATATATAAAAGCTGGTGTGATCACGCCTTAATTTCTGGCTTTCAAAGGGAAGGATACAAGTGCACAGCCTGTTCTGAGGGTTTCTTCAAATAGAAGAACCAAGACCACCTGGGTACTATGCTTCCTTTACCATTTCACCATATTCCAAAGAAAACAGCAAGTCCATGGCTAGGTGTTGACATGGTTTCCTTCAACTTGTTAACTCTAGCTCTGATCTGTTAAGATTACCCCACAAAACCCATCATATAAAACAGCACAGTAAGACTGCAACTTGTTAAAAATACTATAAACAGGGCTCTGCTGCCAGGTAGTGGGAATACTCAAGGCTTGCACCAGTTGGCCAAATTTGGCCACAGCATTCGCAGGCCCCGTCTTTTGAAACTGTACCAAACGTTAAACAAAGCAGAAATATTGGTACTGTGCATCTGAAATGCTAAATATTCAGGTGTGAAGATTTTTTACTCATTATTCAGTTGTAAAACAATAGGAAATAAGCCACTGAAATCATTCCAAGCTGAGGCAGGATAAAAGTCCCTAGAACCTCTCTCCCCCAAAAGATCTTCATGGTAAATAAAAGCTGCAGGTAACAGTTGAAAGAATCAGAATCAATCTCTTTAATATTTGATGATTATGTTCTAAGGTATATGCCAGGGTGAGGGAAGGAAGAATAAACCAAGTTTTCACTAGGCCAATGCCTTTTTAAACATTCTTCTGAATTTGGTGTAATATAGTCATCACATGTCAGATACAATGCTGGTCACCAGCATAACTGAGGGAGAGAAACAGATTACATTGCTATGTAGTAGGAACTGTGCTTAGCTCTTTTTCTCTGAAACAGCTGTTAGTAAAATCCCTCTGCTACACAGGGAGATTTCAACAGCTGGAATAACTGACATTGTCAGAAAGTGTGATGCAGTGACTTTCTCCCGAATGGAGGCAAGTCTAGGAGACTTTCTCCTGAATGGAGACAAGTCTAGGACATGTGGAAAATGGGGTGAGAGGAATGGGAAATTACTGGGGCAAGGCATTGATTACTTCTTTTTTTAGTCTTCTTGCTAGGCCCTAATCCTGCTCACTGCCAAGGAACAGAGAGCCCAAAGGTCCTTTGGCTTGTACCTGCAGAGCAGCTCCTATGCTCTGTGTCAAATGTATTGGTCTTGGCTACTGCAACATTTGGAGGCTCTAATTTGCACAGGCTCCCATACTCAGTTGGTGCACACGTGCCTGATGAAGTTCTTAATGCTTTTCCTTGGCATGTGGAGTCCCCACTCTTTGTCCCAGAGCAACCTGCCCTCCTTCCTGGGGGCAACACACACCTTGCCCCACGTGGGGCTTTGCGAGCACTGCTCACACTCTTCAGTCAGTTTTATAGTCCTGCAGTGTAAGACCAAAGGTTTCCACTAAAACAGTAATCCTGAAAAGCTGGAACCAGGCAGATGAAATACTTTGAAGCAAAGTATAAATCTTACTCCTTTGAGCAAAGGTAGATGGCACAGTAAACATTTCAGCATCATCAGTACAGTTTCTGCTAGTGCTGAATATTGACTGCAGAAATCTATCTGACCACATCGCTGCTTTAACAAAGCATCTCACCTTCAGAGGTGAAACTATCCATTAAACTTGTTGGCTAGACTTCAGCTGGCTCCCAAAGTGAAGCAGATGTTCACACTACTTTATCTAGCAATGTTTTCCTGTTTTTGCATACCTGCTAGGTCAGTGCTGGACAGGGACTGGTGGTTCCCATGTGATTGGGTTTGCTGGTGTTTGGGGGGACACCAGGGGTGGCTTCATCCAGTTTGGGCACAGTTTGACCATGAAAAACTGTGGCTGACTTAGGGGCCAACTGAGAAATGGCTGCTGACAGGGTGTGCTGCTCCAAGTCTGCTTTTCTGGCTCTGGGTCCCACCCCTCATCCTCCATTATGCTTGTGTCAACTCTATGGGGTTTCCCAGGAAGGCTATAGAGCCGTAGCAGCAAATGTGCCTTACTAATTGCAGAGGCCAAAAGGATTGCTGCTGAAGATGGCACTCATTGCCATCACAATTTAAGCCTTTTGTGCATTGGAGGAGGATTATCAGAAAAATTACAGTATTCTTTCTAAACACAAAACTTTGATAATTCTTTGAAAAGATCCTGTTCCCATTCAAAGGTGTTTTCTCTGTACTCTCCCCTCCCATTCTAATTACTGTACATGCAACTATGAGATTTAAAAGATAACAGCAGGTCTTTAGTGGGTGCCTATGTATTTCTTCTCATGAACTTTGCAGCATTTACTTTGTTTTTAAGAACAGTGCTTTTCTGTGCCAGCCTAAAGGCTATGGGCCAGATCTAAAGCTGCCATCAGTGGCCTTGATCAGCTCTCAGTAGTGAGGTGCCAGCCCCATGCATTTACGAGGTGCCTGCAATGAAGAATTAGGTGCTAGGCGTCCACACCGAGGTTCCCTGAAGAGAGGTCCTGTTTCCATGAGCTACAGAAGCCAAGATTGCTCTTCCAAATAGAGAGGTCACAGATACTTGACTGAATATTTTGGCTATTGTAATAAAACTGTACCCACAGGAAAGTGATAAATGGGGCTTGATCCTTCGTATGAATCTCCATTGTCCAAGCACAGAAACTCTGGTTAGGCGATTTAGCAACAAAGTATTAGATTTCTAAAACTCCTGAGCAATTACTTAGAAGCCATTACCACAAGCTGCCAAACATATAATCCTTTCTGAGGGATTATAATTAGCTATTGTTTGTCTGGTGCTGTGGAATCGTAAGAGGCAAAATATGGTTCCAAAGTGTTCATTTTCTAGTGGGAACACTCTGGAGGGGGCAGAGCCTACAGGCAGGATGTTCTACCTGCTCCCATCCAGCACTGCTGCTGCCAGGTGCTTCAAGTAGCTGTCATGGGAGGGGAACAAAGCCATCCATGGCTCCAGCTGATCCAGAAGGGTGCTTTAGAGTCTCCCACTTCCTTCCTGCCATTTGAGTGTGATGTTCTCCCTTCTGGCTCAGCCAAATGTAGTGTGTCTCTGATATACTGATATAAAAGCCTTCAACTCTAGTGCTATCAGCTGTAGATCTTAGAGAGGCCTCAGAAAATGTCTTTAATTGTTCAAAAGAAAATCTGTAACAATAATAGCATGCTTATCTGTGATTAAGTGAGCAGTGGCTGAATGATAGATTTTTTAAAATGCATTGAAGGAGAGCATTGGCTTAGTGGATCCACGAGGACCATGAAAGTCATCTGATGGAGCAGCTCTGGATTGTCCAGACACTTTATATGAAACAGCCACAGAGGAAACATTTTGCACATTTCTGAGCTTTAAAGAGAAAGTAATGCTTGTGGAACTGATGACTCATGGCAGCAGTGACAGATTTCAGCCCAGTTCACCCTGCTTGGCTGTGTCTGTGCCAGTAGGCAGCATGGTGTGGCAGGAGCAGGCAGGTGATGTTACTCAGATGGTGCCAAACCCTTCCATTCACCCTATACAGGTTTAGAGGACTTTATCAGGTCTAGTGCCATGGACCGAATGCCCACAGCACTGGAGAACATGAAATGCCTCTGCTATAGAGCAAATCTGCTCTGGGTGCTTGCTGTGGTGAGAGCCAGAGCTCTGTGTGGGGAGTGCAGTGGGAAGGCTTACGGTGAAACCACCCTCTGGATCTGAATGGAGAGGCAGATATGGACTCATACTTCCTCTGCCAAATTGGTGGTGCGGGCATCCTCCCATCTGTGATGTTTTACATCATCCTGACTCAGTATTCGTTAAAACCCAAAGAAGGACTTTTCACTGCACTAAAGGGAGCCCTTGTCCTGGAACACTAGTGCAATGGCACAAAGGCTGTCTAGGCCTTGGTATATCTCTGTCATGTCTGCTGGAAATATAAATGCCTAAACCCTCACTGACAAAGAGAAGTGGAATTTGTCATCACAGCACCAGGGCCTACCAGGAATGGATTGTTACCAGAAATCTTGCAGCAAATGGGATTGGCAAAGGAGATAGGAGGTTCTTGGTTTGAAAGTGTTATGAATACTTGTGGTATTAAAAGAGTCTTTCATAAGACTGACATACAGGAGATAGAATTAATACTCCTATTACTCTCTTGATCTTTTGTAACTCCAGATTTCTCCAAATTCACTGTTGCTTGTAAAATTGTAGACATTACATTAGATATCATTGGTGTGATGCTATTATTCCATTAAAAGTCTGGCAAACAGAATCCTGTTTTAAACTGCTGGGGATAAAATAACAGTGTTGATGATGATAATAATAATAGTAATACTGATGATGTTAGTAACCATCTGTGATTATGCACAGCTGTAAACGGAGAGGAAGTGAAAACATTTTGCTCAGAGGTTCACAGTACGATATGGGAACAATTACATTTAGACTTTGCCTTTCTCAGCAGAGGACACATTTAAAAATTTGAAGCCAGTGGCCTTAGAGGACTTTTATGCATGGCTTGTGAACGTTAAGCCCCTTTTACAACATGCTGCTGGCTAGGACAGCATGGCAGGGTCCCACCCCAGTCTCTTGGGAACTGATGGCAGTCGTCTCCTAATGAGAAAGGCACTGAAACTCAGCACCGATGTCACGGTGGAGTCCCCACTGAGAATATGACACCAATGGAGAAAAAAGTTCCTCTTTTGGCAAGGTGTATGAATATAAAGGAACTTATAATTGGATTTCCTTAAAGACTTGTAGAACTAACACTCTCACAACTCTTCACATTGAAAGGAAGTTCTTTTAAATTCTGTTAGTTCTCCAGCCTACATTTTTTAGAAAAATAAGATGTGCAGCTTCTGAAGAAAACCAGGAACAATGAGGTGAGCCGTATTTGCATTCACGAGTTATTCTGTGGTGGCACATTGTCATCTTTTGTTGAAATATCACAACTTTCAGAAAGTCTCCTTTGAAGCTAAAGAATTATATTTCATCTTGTTTTCTAAAAAGTTACACTGACTACACACTTTGAAATGACAATGTGAGATCTGGCTGCCCTTTAGCATGGGTCTGTCACCTAAGGTGCCTGTGTTCAAATCAAGGTCATTGCGTTTTCTGTTTGCTGTGGATGATAGTGCACATCACATCACTCTGTATCCACACCATTGGCATCCCAACATTTGGCATGAAAGTCTACAAGATATTCTATTTGGAAGGTGAACAAGAGTGAACTAATAAGGGTATTAGATTTAAATACTAGTCTCTGCTTTGAGTGGTTTCTCTAGATCAAAGTTGAAACTGATGCAGGGCTATGTGCCATACAGCATTAATGCTCTACAAGACTGAAAAGAAGGTGTTTTAAGTGTCTGAGGTATGGAGTGCTGAAAGACTTTTGCTCTCACTAATCAGTCGGACAGTGTGGTCCCAAATTTTTAAGACAAAGCAACTATGGCAGAATGGCAGAACCAAGTGACACCTTCATCCTGGAAGAAGTTTCTTTCTTTACACAAATTGAGAACAGATAGCAACAGTTTACAGCCAGTCTCAAAAATGGGGATTAAGAGTATATCTGCAGTAGGAAAGCACCTCAGCCACAAATGGGCATTCAAGAACTTGCATGGGATTGAGATCAGGTTCTCCCAACCATCTGTTTCTCTCTACTGTCTGTAGGTTTTCTCCCTGGTCTGCACTGGTGACCAATGTAGGCACAATCAAAATATACTTGAAACTTTTAGTGAAGAAGCCCAGTGAGCTGCTTTGCATATCCTAGATTTTAATGTACTCATTGACTGTCTTGCTGCAGTCTTGTCTTATTAATAATGTGCTTTTATTCAGGTAGTTACCATTCTGCAGAGGTCTGGAGTCCAGCCCAAAGCCTACTGCTGGCTTCTCCTTCATGACCCAGGCAGAAAGCTCAACTTCTGTGCTACCAATTACCACTTAGATAAAAGGAGAACATGAAATTTTTCAGTAAACTTGTGAGGCCTGTTTCAATAATCTGGGAAAAAAAATGCTTTTTAGCATTTGAAAATGAGGTATATAGGGGATTTGGTTTCATTCTTTGTTATTTTTGGGCTAAGTCCTGAACCCCTTACATAGGCAAAACCCCAGTCTGGAGTACCTCTGAGAAGAAATAGTGACCAAACCAGCATTTCTTGCAACGACTTTGACAGCTCTCTGGTTATGATGCCCAGTGAGCACACTGCTTTCCAAGAACATGCCCAAGATCTGGCAGAAACATGTCATTTCTGGACTGACTTGCTCCTAAAGAGGCATCAATTTTGCTCTAAGTGCTATTCCATTAAGAAGAGCTGCAATTGATGCTAGGACTTTATGTTAAAACGGAGTCTGAAAGCTTAAAAACATAGACTTCTCAGCAATTAGCAACTGCACATCGATTAGGGGATCTGAATTTGGTGCCTTGCCAGCCTAACAGATTTCATATATGACCCGGAATAATCACAGGGCCAAATCTGTAAAAGGGTACATTAACCCCAGTCGAAGTTGGCCTCACTTTGCCATGGCTCATCTAAGCAACAGCTTCTGCTCTATGCAAGACATCTCTGTCTCACAGAAAGAAAGATGCATCTCACCTGGTTTTCCAGGCAAAGAGAAATAGCACGCTCTTTACTATCGCTGATTATTTTTGTTCTGTACAGAGGGAGCCTGGTCCACTGTGTCAAGAATACCTTCCTCAGCCCCCAGGTAGCTTGAGAGAGGCCCCTGATTTTCTGCTGCTGGATTTCTCTAGTCTTTCTCTGCACATGGGCAGAGCATCTGCATTGCAGACTTTTGTGGTGGAAGGGACCACTGGGGTACTAAGCCTTTCACTGCACTAATCCCAAGGGGATCTGGCTCTTCTCTCCCAGCTGGGAACCCTTCATCTCTCTGTGTGTCTGTTTCTTATTTGTACAGTGGAGATAACAACACTACCACATCCCACAAGGATTTTGCAAACAGAAATCTATGAATATAGTCCTTGGGATTAGCAGGAAGACTGTGATGATTGGGATCACAGAAATACCCAGATAGATCTCTCAGGGAAACAGCTGGTAAAGGTATTGGGAGGGATTTAATTGCCCTCTGAACAATTAAAATAAGAAAAGGCCATACTTCTAACTTACTAAGTAAGAGTAAAACCGAACTATTGGATTGTACTCTGCATAAATGAGAAAACCTGCAGATTTTGTAATTAGGTAGTAGAATTCTCTGATACATTCAGTTGCTTTTATTATCCAATAGCTTACAAAATAGGAGTAATCTCTGTGACCTCTCGTAATGTGTTTAAATAAACCCAGTACCAATTAATATGAATGGAAAATGTTGCACCTGAAGAGTCACAAAGCTGGAACGGTTAGCACTGTCATTTATGGAGAAATCGGTGCTGAAATACGTGCAGCAGAATTTGCTCTAGATTTGAGGAGGAATTGCATAGCCCACTAGTGTTCCTGTCTCTAAAGGTCAGCTGTGGAAACAGATGGTCAAAAGAAACTGGCTAGAAATCTAATTGCAGTGGGCATTACAAGTGAACATAATTCTTAAATCAGCAGAACATAAGGTACAAATATTATGACTTGTGATCACAGCCTGAGTTGCTCCATTTCCACTCTCCTAAACTCTTTTACATCCTATCATGAGTCTGAGTCAAGTGACCAGACTTTCTGTGCTGAGACACCCTGAAATCTTGTGGCACGTCTTCTCACATGGGACAGGGGCAGCTCGGGGCGCTGGGACCCGAGCTCAGTCATTGCACACGCTTTCTCTTGGTAGCAATGTCTCAGGTGAGCAGAGCAGCCCTGGCCATGGCTACTTGTGAATTGTGCCAGGAGCCAGCACACGCTGCCCCTGCTGCTGTGGCAGGTAATGCCATGGAGCACGGGCTGCTCCAGCTCTGTGTACTCTTTGTTCGGGCTTCAGAAAGGGTATTTATGAATGCAATCCTGTTGTTTTGTTTTGTTTTTTGTTTTGTTTTTTTCCTTATGCTTCCATATGCTTTCCTTATGAAGCCTATGAGTTCGCATTTATTTGAATTGTATTTTGGTTTTGCATGATCAATCTTTGCTACAATAGTAGCATTGTGCTGGTATTGAACAAATCTTAATTCTGCCACTGCTTATTTTCTTCATCTATGGAGGACTACAGTGTGTGAATAGTGCTCATTGAACCCTGTCTGCAAGCAGTTTACCTTGCTGTTTCTGTCAGTCCTAGGCTTAGTGAGAGCATAGGAGAAGCTGAGAGAGCACAAAGAAGTAGGTAGGGACATTTCCAGGCACTGTGAAAAGCAGGATAGTGGCATGTCCCACTAAGAGGGATGAGTCCAGGCAGTACATATAGTTGATTAATTACATATCTGCATGATGCTAGGCACTGTACAGATGTTTGCATCTTTCTCTAAGCCCTCATGGCCAATGCCCCTTAAATCATCCATTCCAATTGTGTCATCCACTGCACAAGCTGGCACATACAGTTACAGAAATATCAGCTGACGTTTCACATAAATAGGGCGATCAAAGGCAATACAAGTTCTTTTTTTGACTAAGAAATTATGAAACCTTGATTCCAGAAGACACCCTGTTCTGCCGGCAACTGTTCCCTGAGAGATTTTGCCATCTCCAAAGTGTGATTCTCTAGGAATACGATGTGGAAGCAGAGGTCCTAAGAGCAGGCTGTGCAATTAAGATCAACCCATTTATCCCAGGCTTTGACACCCTGTTGTGTCTGCGTGTGTGATGGATATTTCTGTGGGACGAGGTGTCCAAGAAGATGGCTTCTTGAGGGATGGTGAGGGCCAGGAGGTGGACCTGGTCAGGAATATGGACAGGCTGATGTTTTGTGAGGAAGAGCTCTACCACAGGGTGGGGAGGCTGACAAAGCTTCTGTACCTGGAGGAGGGCTGGATGTGGCTCTGAGGAGGGGAGAACAGACACTCTGGACAGTCGGTGATGCCCATGCTGAAACTGGGGTGGGTCCTTAGTGGGCCATTGCCCTGGCAGGGCTCTGGCTGTGGCCACCTCGTGTCTGCTCTACTCTGTAAGGGGGAGTGTGCCTCATGCCTGGGTGACTGGCAGAAGAGAGTGGCAGCGTGTCACTCCCTTCAAAGCCTTCTGGGGAACCCTTCACACGCGTCCTATTTCCTCCAGCCCCCTGACAAAGTGGCAGAAACCGAAATCTGATTTACAGCCTCCCTTCCCTTGCCTTAATAGAGCAGGGTGTGATCCGAGCTCACACGCCTTGCTGCTCATCGCATCTGACAGTCCAGACTTGCACCTCCAGGACTGGGAGGGCCACATCCTGCAGCCGCTCTCATTATTTCACTCCAGTTAATAATGTCTGTCTCTGTATGGGAGGCTTTTTTTTTTTTTTTTTTTTTTTTTTTTTTTTTTTTTTTTTTTTTTTTNTTTTTGCTTGGAAAAGTTAGGAAACAACTCAAGCCCTGTGATTTTCTCAGATATTACATTCATTATTTTCTCATCAATGTAATAGTCAGATTCTCCCATGATACGACAGGAGCATGAACAGAAATTACAGCTGAACAATCCCCTTTTACAAGAACAGGCCCTTTATCACTGTCTCCTACCCCCTTCTGCAATATTCTGTGGTTTTGACAGAAACTCAGTTTCTGAAATCTTAAAGAATTGTATTAAATACCACTATTGTGATTTCTTTTCACTAAGCATTTGGCTTCCTCTTTCTTATTCTGAAAAGAGAACCCTCAGTTCTGATATAGGATCTGCATAACATGAACAATAAGGGGAGTAGCAAAGCATGCGGGAGAGCCTTTCACAGTTTTTTTTTCTTGTATTTTTCCATCTTCCTCCTCCTCCTGCTTCAGATTCTCCAACTGTTCTTTTACTTGCCATTGAATAAACAACCCTTGTCAAACTTTGGGCTCAATTAAAGTATTAAATATGCTACTACAGCCCTTCCTAACTTTGCTCAGAGTTTATTGTATAGATCTAAAGATAAAATTTCTTTTTCAACCTATATATATATTTGAGAGAGCACCAAAATGCATTGTAAAATGGGAAGAAGAAAGGCTGAGGTTTTCACGTTACAAGGCAATTCTGGGAGCATTAGCTAAGAAATCTGCCACTGTGTTTTTCAGAGGATGTTACTGTGCTTACAAAAGATGTTGCCTCATATGCAGCATGATACAAAAGAATAATCAGGCAGGTGATGCCTATAATTATTTCGGTAAAATTAAATCTTTGAAAATACTCACATATTTATATTTTTTATCTCTTCTAACTCGTTTTGTAAATAGGTCTGTTTACAACACAGAACTGAAAGCATCTGAAAGAAGGAAAAAATTCCCACTCTCATTTCTCCCAGTTTCCACTTGCCTTTCAAAATCTACACACTCCTCTACTTCAGATCCCAAACTTGGAGGTGTTAAATTTCCCTTCCAACCCAACACTTTGATTCATTTTCCTCCTGTTTTAAGAAGTAGAAGAAGAGAAAAAAATATTCCATGTTCTTGGTGGAGAGGTACAGAGTGGATATTATCTAAACTTCCAGTGAATCACAGCTGACAGTGTTGCTATTTCTAGGCCAGAGAATCACTCTTTGAACAAAATGCAATTGCTGTGTCTTTTCAACCTGCGCTTCAGCAGAGTGAAACAGCAGGATTCCCGTACTGTATAATAACTGTCAGAAACAATTTCTGCTCTGTAAGTGAGGTGAAGCAAAATGTCAAAATATTTGAATACATTTCATTGAGGATATCTTCTTTTAAATTAGTGAAGGCTAGAGGAAGAGAATCCTATTCTCTCACATAATAAATATGCATGGAACAGTGGGGCCAAGTGAATTCTAATAAAGCTGGGTCCTTGCTCGTTAATGTGTTAGAGAACAACAACAATAAAACACAATAATTATTAGTTAAAGAAATGCCAGCACTGGCCTTTTACCAACACTCCTGAACATATAAATCGCAATAAATTTAGACTGTCTGAAGATGCTGCGTTAATTACCATATTTTATAAAATGCCTGGGGTAGGGGGGAGCAATCACAGTGACCAAGAAGGATCCCAGCCTGAGTGTACACATCTCATTATTAGTACAGCTGCTTTCCTGGAAATCATTAGCCAAACCATGTTATCTATGCTCCTACCCAGAGAAGAATAGTAAGGAAAGTTTACTAACAAGACCTTGTAATTTTATAAGATTTTTCCAGCCCAAAGCAGCTTATGAAGAAAATGCTGGAGAGTTTGCAAACACCTAGAGTTGAGATACTTTCAGTGTAATTATCTTGAATTTGCAAACAATTCTCTTGTGCTCCCACTTACTGCTTGCAAAGAAAGGCTGCGCAGGTTAACAAGTCTCGTGCCCAGCGATAAGCAGGAAGGTGACACATTTGTGCCCAGGAGGATGAGTGAGCAAAGCACCCAACTCATGTGCCCCAAGAGCTGCCAGTCATGAAACCCTTTCAAGCAATTTAATAGGAGATTTAAGAAAGCTGCAAAGTACCAAAAGACACCTGTGAGATTGAAAGGCAGAGCCCTGAGGTAATGGATACATCCAGCACACTGCTTTGTCCAGCTATAGCCAGTCTAAGCTGATTCAGAGTTAAGCAGAAAAAAGCCTGCAAGAAGCAAAACCATATGGTGAGAAAAGGAAAAATTATCCCCAGCCCCTGCAGATCACCTGTGGAAACAGGAACGTCACATTAATGTTGAGTAAGGGAAAGGTCAGTGAAATATATATTTGTACAGGTATAATTCTAGCAAGAGGAACATGAATGCCCATAAAAAACCTCCCTCCAGTTTCCTGAGTGAGTGTTCTTGCTGACTGTATTGAAATGCTGAAGTGGCTCCATCATTAAGGTGGTGAGCAGAAAAAATAAGCACAATTTATAATGACAAGAGCACACACACAGACACACACACACACACACACACACACACACACACACACACACAAACACAGGCAGGAATTCTCTGTGTCAGTGAAAATAAGACTGGCTCTGAATTGATTTAGGATTCATTAGTTCACAGAGCTCATTATGCAACATCATGAGATAACAGTTCAGTCCTATTTTTGGCTTACCACTATAACCCACTTAAAGCATTATTTTTGCTGTTGATGCTAAAATGTTCACATCTGAAAAAGCCCATTGCTAATAACTTTTTAACGTACTGTTTTTTTAAAAAATATTGATCTGAGTAACTAATACTGATGGACTGCTATAAAATACACAGATCTTCCCATAAATTCCTACTCTGCTTGGCATTGTGATCCTTTGCCAATATCAGACCCTGTAAAAAGCTCTCAGAGGGTGACCAGAACGGGTTAATTCAAATTACCATACTGTTTTGTAATGGAAACCAGAAATCTTTTTTGGTAAAAAATTTATGCTTACAGAAAAAATGAAAATTATATCAGTTGCAGGGTTTTCTGCTGAAACCAATATTGGTCAATAGCTTTGTTTAGAAATGTTGACCAAATTTGCTGCATTCCGAATCTCTACTAGAGAAGGAGATTTAATCTAGTAATGTCTGTCTAGATGCCCCAGTTATCAGAAGGCATTTTGATAGCAGCCCAGTGTGTAATTACAGATTACACCATATTGACTCTGCTGAAAACACTGCCACTTACACCAGTTCTACCAAAATGCATTACTTTTAGTACAGGGCTTTTTGTATCTATCCAATGTGTTTCCTCTGTAGGGAAAAAAAAATTAGAATTTGCACTTGTTATTTACATTCTCAAGATGCTTGGGTGATTTTATTTTGAAGGCAAGTGATTGAAAATAAATAATGTTGTTTTCTTTCAGATAAAATCTTCCTAATTTGTGAGGATTCTGCTTGTTGATGTGATTGCTGGGCTGCATTATTTAAAATAATGTAGCTAGAGATTACAGGTTTCTTTGGTAATACTGAGATAAAATCACAAACCATTTTGCTGGTGTTCAGTGGAAGATAATGGCAGCCCTTGGTAATGTACAGTGGTCTGCCAAAATTGCTGAAAAGAAAGAGGAAATTTCATCTAATCCACATAAATTGAGTATGGGGATTATCAGGCTCTCTAAAAAATGCTTGTTTTAGTTCTAGTGTGTGGCAAGTAGCTATCCAATATGAAATATGTATCTTTGCTTATCTAACCATAGAATATGCAGGAATGCAGGATTGGTCTCAGTTGTGCGTTTGCAAGTATTTTGAGGAAATTCAATAATCGTAATTGCTTGTTTTCCTCATAGTCTCTTTCTGTTACTGCTCAGCCTAATCTCTCTCTTCTTCTTGTGTTTTCTCGCCCTGGGGATCAAGGGATTGTCTCTAATATAGTTTAATACCTCCCTCATTACCAATTTTTGATTCTCTTCTTCATCCCATTAAAACTCTGACTAATTGAAACCTCTTCTGTATGTAATATTCCTTACTATGGACTTCTTGTTGCTCTTTTACCTGTTTACACTGTACACATTCTGTAGTTGAGCATGCACCCTGCTCACAGGCTGAGTGAAAAAAATTGAAAAAAAAGTTAGTTTGTAACAATTTTTATTAATAACTATCTTCTTTTATTTGAAGATTATGTGGGTGATAATGGCTCTCTTACTTTCCTTTCTGGTCTATAGCAATGAGGAAATTTAAATTAAAAAGCTGTCTTTCAGTGAACTTTTTAACTAATTTCAGACATATATACTCAAAGGTAACATATTGCTTTTGGAAGAATCAATCTGGCATGTATTCAAATGGCTTAAATTCATTGAAAAGTATATTTTTAACGGTATGAAAGAACAGGCTTCTTGGTAAGCATTAAGAAGCACACCATTTGCAGTTCAGATGTCAGTATTTTTTGCTGTTACTGTGGCACCAAAGAACAGGCAGAGTTACCACAAGCCTTCTAAAAGCTTAAAATTTGTTCGTTTTTACTCATCTAAAAATATTTATGAGATTCTGTTTGTCTTTTCCAGAAACTGCTCTACTAAGGAGGGAATCAACAATATGACTTTCTGATGAGGTAAATGTTTTGATGAAGTCACAGCCTTTTCTTATGCTTTTACCAAAAAAAAGTAATACAGATTTGAACGGGAGAGTAAAACGCACAGTGAAATACAGATGACTCTGAACAAACATAAAAAGGAGAAGATACCATAGGACTGCTGTTGCCTTTCATGTGGGTTCCCAATATCTCATAAACCCCAAGTTCCTCTGAGAAGCCAAATCAAGAGCTGATGAATATAATTGACCCTATGGCAATTTAAATTTCCTGGCTGATGTGATATAAAAGGTTTGGATCGAATCTGTTGCAGCAGGATAGCAGGTTTGGATCAATGCTCTTTCATATTACTGTAACAGTTCAGCTTCAAAATTCCTGTAAATATTTCTCTTGCAGTTGCCAGTAATTATCTGTGTAAATGATAATTAAACAGCTTTAAAATAAATTTAAATAATGAGATCAGGTGCCATCTCTATGTTTCTCACTCATCGTAATCTTTTATCTTTTATTCTTTCCTACCCCGTCTGTGTTTCCTTCATCACTTTTCCTTCATCACTTTTCCTTCAGTCTTTATCTAAACATGTTTGGTTTTGAATGCCAGTCATTCCTCAGGCCTGCAGTCTCTGTAGGGCCTTTCATTTAAGCAACAAATGGAGTGCAACAGATGGAAATGGGACTGGAGCTACTGGATCTATAAATGAATTGGAAAACCTGCCATGTTGCTTTGAGGAAGAAAACTGTGATGAATAGCCATGAGTGGCAAACTGAAGCCTTCGTTTTAGGGAAAATAATATTTAGCCTGCCTGGGATAGCAAACCCTTTGCAAAACTTCAGCCATAAGAGGGGCCAAAGCTGAGTCAGGTGCAAGAGTGGTTCTTGTCACTTGTGTAGGTTTTAACTCAGCAAGATGCAAAAGACTGCCGAGAAGGAGAACAAATTCTTTCTTTTAGAGGATTTTCTCTGTCTGACACAAAAACACAAAGAACCACAGAATCATAGAATAGTTTGGGTTGGAAGGGACCCTAAAGATCATTTGGTTCCAACTCCTTGCCATGGGCAGGGGCAGCTTTTACCAGACCAAGTTGCTCAAAGCCCTCCCAACCTAAAAATTGTAAGCTCCCCAAACACATATTTCTCTAATTTTGACATATATTTAACTTGGATTAAAAAAATTGCTTATGAAAAATTATCCATAATACATATATTCTGAAAAGCAAAAATAGTAGGAAATGACAATGAAACAGAACTATCAGGAATGGCAAAAGGCAACTTAGCTATGAAAATGAGAATAAAAATGTCTCTAGAAGCTGAAGCTGAATATACAGTAGACCAGCACCTGAAGTAAAAAGAAAGTCTCAGACTCTTTCTGAGGATTTTGCTACAGACATAATTCAGGAAAAACGAATTCATTTGAGGCACTTCCTTAATCATCAGATTCTGTCTTACAGGAGAAACGAGACCTACAAAAATAATTAGGGGCATGGAGTGAATTCATTTACAAGGGAAAAGATAGCTAGTTATCTTTGCTAGGTGATGATTAAGAGTGGGAGAGGGAGGCATAATAAGAATTTACAAATATTAGAGGCATAAATATACAAAAAACAGATTATAAATATGCAGCAAAGTATTTTTAAATCCAAGGACCAGTGTTTGGTCTGTAGGTGACTTATTTGCTAAGGGAAAAAAGACATGATATAAAGCCTTTTTCTATGTAGGTTACTGGTTCAAATCTGTCCCTGGCATGACATGACTTTATAAGTTAAAGACTATTTAGAATTCTGCTCGAAATAAATTTACTCCTGTTTCAGGAGAAAAAGTCTTCATTAGAAAGGCTGAAGGCTGGACCAGCACTGCTGCTTGTTGACTTAACAGAGCAGTGGCTGGCACACACAGCCCCTTCCCAGGGCTGTGACAGAGAGCCTTGTTGGTGTGGGAAGCAGAGGGAGACTTGCACTATTCCGGCGCGCTTGCACCTTTATCCTGATCTTATTTGTGATACAACGTGCAGGTAATTAGTGAAACAGTGATTAGTGAAGGTGATTTTATGGACCCAGGTTTCTGCAAAAAGTTCACACGTGTTAAAGCCTGTGGGAAGGGTTTTGCAGGAGCAGATTCACATTTATTGCGCTCACATATAGAGTTATGGATACGCAATTTCAAACAGATGAAAAAATTTGTTATGTTCCTCTGTAATATAATCCTAAACTCTAGTCATGACAGGACAAGCACTAGGATTTATCAAATGTCTCTGCTTAAGGACTGATCCATCTGCTGCACTGGCTGATGCCTGCAGGACAAAGAAGCACTACATGCCACTACCCTCCTCTCTTGCCTCACTAGCCACCAAACAACATGTCTACAAATCTGCAAAGTTTTAGCCCATTCTGTTGTGTAATCACAACTGAATTGCATACATACTGTATGACCTATATGGGGAGCCAGAAGAAATGCTTAAAAACCCCCTCCAATAATAAACAGCAGTAGCAGGAGATCTGGATGCTTCTAGCAACATGTGTAAATGAATCAGAATGCTCTTGCAAAGCAGACTGGCAAACACTCCCTGTAGGAGAAATAAAAGCTGCTTTTTAAGCTACCTGATATTTGAAAAAAGGCAATCTGCTGTGTACACCTATAGGAATCCAAGTGACATGAAATATCTTACTCAGAAATGCTGCACATAATTTGACTTAGAAGGGGGAGAACAAATAAATTATTTGCTAAACCTGAGAGAGGTTTGTAGCACTTCCTTTTGCTGCACCAGAACACACGTGGCATTAGGACTCCTTAATGCAGGTATTGTTTCACTGTGAAAGGTTATTGAAACTAAGAGTTTCAGAGCAAATGGATTTGGTAATAATTAAATACATTCCAAGTAGGAATAAAATCATCTCTTCTAAGAAATATAGTAGTGTATTTAATTTGCCAGTTCTCAGGTTCCTTTACAGACCATAACATGCATGCTCCTTTTAAGCAGAAATCTCTGTTGGTTTGGGTTTTACTGTCTTCTATCAAGTAAATCCACCCCCTGCATCAATTAAGATCTGAAGAATTAGCACTTAGTGTCATAAAAGTATGTATTCTGATTTCATTTACAATGCACAAATTGATGACATAAGGCAATCTGTACCTCTCATCTTCTGCCCCTCTCTCACTCCCTCCATCCTCCCATCTGAGTAATGTGGTTCAGAGCAGGAAAGGTCAGGATTTCAATACCTATGCGAATGAAGGTTTCTTTTTAGTGTGATACAAGGTCTCCTTTTCTGATTATTTGAAAATTCAGAATAGATTTTTTTTCATTACTTGCCCTTGACCATAGTTAGCCCTTCTCAGTGCAAAATAGGATCTACCCATATTTGAATTATCTTTATTATTGATAATGGAAGGTTTTTAGAGGGAAAATGGGTGAATACCAGAATCCTTGACTGTGCTCTGAGCAGAGATTTTTCTGGAATTTCCCCTAACATGTCAAAGATCCTTTTTTTTTGTTGTTATTTGGATTTTAGGGGTTTTTTTAACCTTTTTGTTATTTCTCCACAGAGTTCAGTTTATGGAGTTCAGAGAATGGGGAGATATTATCCTCTGTCCTACCTGAAAGTGAATGACTGTATGTACTGTCCATATGGGTTGAAATGAAGCTGCTATATACTTCTTTTTCACATCAGTCGGATCCTGGTTTGGAGACTCTCTTTTGTTGCCAGATGCAGTCCTAATATTTATCTTAATATCTGTTTTTTCCTTGCAAAGGTGGCAGTGAACATGCATGGGTGGTATAAAAGGACTTACCTGCCCTGACTTGAAAAGGAAATTGCTTTACACCAGCTGCAGATTTACTGAAGGACAGCTTCTCTGCTGGTTTGGGAGAGGCTGGATGGCTGATAACAACCAGAAAAAGGAATGTCACTACTCATTTTGCTCTCCATTTTATCAGGGTAATAAAGCTTGTTCTGTTCAAGGCTCCTCTTTCAGTCCTTTTCTGTCAATACATTTCAAACCCAGCATCTAGTGGTACAAGCCAATTAAATCCCAAATTCACTTGTCAGAGCATTCCTTCTATGTGTCTGCCATATTCTGGAGCCAAGTTCTTCAGTTTCTTGGGTTAAGTCCAAGAGGAAACATTAACAATAAATAACAATGAAGATCTGTATGCTGGGAATTAAAACAATATCTATTAAAGGCACTCCACAGAAATGAACTTGAAATGCACGATGTGAAAATTAAATAAAACCCGCAAGAATATTAAAGCTCTAAGGAAATAAATGGGATGACTGCTGAGAAAAACTGAAAATGAGGTGCCCAGTGTTTTTAAACTGTTCGGATTTTTGGCAGCCTGCACTGTAAGTAAATCCTTTGAATCAGAAAAATTCCAAACAACTTTCAATTGCCCTTAAGCATATTTTGGACTCAGTGCTCAGTGTGGACAAATGTCACAGAGGGGAAGAAATCTGGCTCAAAACTATGAAGTATGAGTATTGAAAAAAACTTAAATATTCACAATGTGCGACTTTCTATTATATTTTTAACAACATTTCAAGGTTGGATACATAATTCATGGCATTTTGGATATCTTGAGAGAAATAAAGTGTTGTAAAATTTCTGGATCAGCACCTCTTGGCTTGAGAAGAGACCCATGCCTCTGAAACTCTTTCAGCTCCCTTAAAACTGTTCTGAATATAAAAACTCCAATGCTATGATCCAAGGACTACAGAAAAAAATTAAAATTCTCCTTATTCCAAAATGTGCTCTGAATCTGCCTGCTTTGTGTAAGGAAAGGGATTCATCCCTTATGTGGAATGGGCTGTCTAGAAACACAAGGCAACAAACCAGCGTGCACTTCAGCATTTTCCTCTTGAAGAGAGAAGCAATCATCTCCTTATGGAAGAGACCCATTATCTCAGAGAGTTTATTTGTTGTTGGCTTTTTCGTCACGTGGCAGCAGCCACAGCAAAGCACGGGATGGCAGGTACTGAGGCTGGTGAAGGCCTTGGTTCGGCACCGCACCGAGCCGTGTTTTTAGGGTGACGTTTGGACAACTTTGTCCCGCAGCCACAGGTGGCTCCCTCGCTGCCCTTGCATGTGGCTGGTGTGGTGTTTGAGGTGCTTGTCCCTCTGTCTTAGACTCCTTCTTGAAGCGTCTAGAAGGAAATAAACCTCAGTTTGCTTGCAAACATCCGTGGGGCTTTCTTTCCCCTTGGATATTTTGAATCCATTCGTTTTTTTGCTGTTGGAAATGAAAACAGAGTTGTATAATCGCACACAGCTCCCAGTCCCTGCAGTGCTGAGGTCAACCCAAGCTAAAACACGAGCTGCCTCTCCAAGCTCACCCTGGAGACAATCATCCTAAAGCCGACCGAGCACGGAGCCCAGTGCAAACACTTGAGCGGCGGTGGCTTTCATCTGCTCTGAAAGGCTTTGTGGCGCGGTGTCAGACGGCACCTCCCGGCCCCCCAGCGCCCGTGCAGGGGCCGGCCGGCTCACCGGGGCACGTCACCCTCTCCCCCTGCCGCCCTCCTCCCCACCGGGGCCGCTGGGGTTGCTCTTCAGCACGGTCTGCTCGGCAGCTGTCTCTCGACTGGAGACGGCCAGGGAGGTCCTTCAGCAGGAGACCCAGCCAAGGGATAAAAGCCACGCGTTGAATAACAGCTGTTATCGCAAACCTCCGCACGCGGACTTTAAGGAAGAAAAGAAAAGAAAAGAAACGAAGGAAAGGAGAGGGAGTGCTGTGAAAATAAGTAGTGTTCCGTGTGCTTTAGACTTTGACCAAAAAAAAAAAAAAATGCTGCTAGAAATGAAAATAAAGAGCAGGTAATGCCCTCACCATCAGGAAAGAAATATTCCTTTAATAACTATTTTCCTCAGGTAGTCTTACAGCAACCTCAGAGCCTTGAGGTCTTGATGTTTCACATATATATATTTTTGGTGGACTAAGATGGAAGAAGGTCAGCCAAGTCCACTCAAAGTCTGTTCTTTCTTTCATGCAATCCCAGAATCAAATCAGGCTCTCAGGGGACTTCAGTCACCATGTTCCCCACATGGTGCTCTCTGTCCTCTCCAACAGAATAATTTACAGCTGGGTTCTCTTATAAACATGTGGCCAGAGGTTTTTTAATCCAGACCTTGAGGGCAACCGAACCTCCTGGATCTGTGAGTCCTGGCAATTTGCCTTATTTCCTTCTGGTACCGTGGTGTTAAGTAGCTGCAACACCCTCCAGGGCACAGTTCTGCACGTTGTCCCCTTTCAGAGGAGGCCACCTTGAGAACAAACCTGTCTGGGGCAAGGAGGAGATCACCCATGCCAAGATGGCTTGCTTGATTACCTCCTAAATAACCCTCTCCCATAAGTACTACCAGCGCTAGGGAGTGCCAAATTAAGAGCAATGCGAAATCTTTGCAAATGGTGACTAAATGATGGAGACAATAACAGTGTAAATAACTTGGTAATTTAAATAGCTGGTTTATAAATAAACCAGAGTCAATATATATTCCTGCTGGTCTCTAAAGAAATTAGACCAGTAAATTCCTGTGAATCACAATAAGGAACATATTTTGTACTTTTAAAATAAATCTCCAAGCTGCATGATTAAGTACTTTTAATTATTGTAGAGTGGTACAGGCAGCAGCTTTATATATTATATCTCTCCAATCAATAACAAAAGAACTGCTTTGCAGGAACTGATGCTGTACTTTTGCAAGAAAATTAGTGGTACTTCAAAAGAAAAAGTCAAATGTTAACTTTAGTTTGTCCTTGCTAGTCATTTTGTTTGACATGTGTTTTAAAATTAAGTTGGCTATTTCATGAAGAAACACAGTGCTTAGAAAAATGCAGTGTACCTGAAACTGGGTAAAAGTTTGGCTGGTTTTTGCATTTTAGTTGTAGCTGATGAGGGAAAAAACAATGGAGAAATATTTCTCTTTGACTTCATAAGCAGCACGTATGAATGCAGAGATAATTTCTCTGAACTTTATTTTTTTTAAAAAAATATGAAAGAAACTCTGAAAGGTGGGCACTTGAGAATGGTATTTTATTTTAAAAGAAACGAAAAAATGCTCACAGTAGGCAAAATCCCCAAATGAAGCCTGCAGCCCATTGCATTCAGCGGGTAGCCTGGATTGTTAGCATAATAGTAAAACTCCAACAGTGACACTTGAAGCAAAACTTTATGCATTTTTAAAGACAGCTAAAAAAAAACCCACCCTCAACTTGATTCTTGCATTCTTGTTTTCAAACATGCCACTGGAAAAATAAGCCAATATATAGTCTTAGCAACCACTGTTAGCAGCCTGGACTTTTCTCTGAAGAGCCCTGTGCAGCATGAACACTTGAGAGATGTTAGTCCCACTCAAGGTCACTGTAGACCTGTTTTTCAGAATACCCACCTTGCTTATAGGTGGCTTCATGTTTAGACAACCACATCTGTCCTTTTGTGGCCCTGTGGGATCATTTTTTTGCCTTGCCATCATTCCTAAAACAAGTCTTTTACTCCTCTTTACCCGAGCAAGTCGTGATCATGCTGTCAGAAAGGAATGGAATCCTGTAAAAATGCCTTAGTGGCACAGGAGCACCCAGGTAACGACACTGCTGACCACACTCAGAGGAACCAGACCTCTTGGGCCTGCTAGCAGAGCTTGACCCAGATATGTGGGAGGGAAGCTCCTCTCCAGACCTGCAGCTGCTGTGCTAAACTACATCAGATTTCCTTCTCTTAGCAACACAGGTCCTTTTCTTAGAAGAGAGAGATGCTTACTGCCAGTAGCAGAGCCTGCAGCCACAAATGCTTGCTTCCCTTTTGATATTGGCAGGTATTTTGTCCAGGAAACAGCCACTATTAGCTATTCATTGTGTCATTTCACACCTCAGGTCTCTCTCAAGCTCCAGCTGTGTTTTGGATTACTCCAAACCTATTGGAAATGGGCATCAGCTCAAGATGGCTTCAAAGACATTTTCTCCATTTAATCATCATACAATATTTCGGCACCTACTTTCTCATCTTTGTCATGTTTAGCACATCTGGCAGAGTGGTTGCACTCATAGCAGCTGATGTTTCAGTGGCACTCCTGCACAAAGGCATCCAGCAAACTTTGCAGAAAGTGTCCAGCTGCCCCCAGAGCAGCAGTTATCTGTGGTTCCTCAACTGCACTGGACAACATCCAGCCTGAGGATGGGCAGAATGAAATACACAATTTTATATTGACCCCAGGGATAACATTCTACTGGAAAGAAATCCCTGATAATTTTAATGGCTGTAGCAATTCAGGAAAAAGTCTCTCTATTGGATCTTATTCTAGTGTAGCATCTTCTCAATGCTGCCCTGAACAGCAAACAACAGTGGGGAGGTGTCTTCTGCCCAGCCTTTCTGTCTCAGCTCTCCTCCTGCTGTCCCTCTTCTCCCACGGGGCTCTCCATGCCCTCACACACTCCTCCCAGGGATGGAAGAGGGGTCTCCCAAATGAAAAGGGTAATAGTTGGCTCAAAATATTCAGATATTTGTTCTGAATTTCACCTGCACCTATATTAAAATTCCCTGCCCACATAGCTCTGCCAGGAAGAGGGGTAGGTTTTCTCATCAGAGGGAAAGCAGCAAAGTGGCACTTTCCCCAAGAACAGCTTGGAGTTTGTCTGTGGGCAGGAAGGGCATTGATTTCAGAAGATATATCAGAATGTCCACAGGAGTGCCTTCCCAGCCCAGTGTATCAATCCTCGCTGTCTGATAGAGACAGATGCACTGCTTCCAAGTGAAAGAGAATTATGTCCTGAGCAGTGGTGCCTGCTGCAGCTCTCCCCCTTTGCCTCCACACCCTGCCAGCCAAACTGCTCACAGAATGACTCTGTCTGGTTGACAAGAGTCACTGTGATCACAGTCCAAGGTGACAGATTCCCCCTTTGCAGGAAGCCATGGGTTAAAGTACAATTGACCTTCAAAACCCACCAGCACAGGCAGTGCTACGCTGAAGTGAAATGCAAGACTAATTTATGAATGGGGCAACTCATCAGCAGCATTTTAATGAATAAACGATGTGCCCATTCATTATTTTTCCATTTCCAAGTGTTAATAAACAGGCCGGTGATAATTAACTGAAATTCTACCTTTATAGAAAAGTGGCACTTCATAAATATCAAATTGTGCTATTATCCTACATATCTGCTGGATTTCCATGAATATATAAATTCGGCAATTACCTCTGGAACTGTTTGCTTAAACATAAGAGCAGGTTAGTGAAGAAGAGGAAAGTCATACGGCAATTAAAATTTGAGAAACAAACAAAACATCCTCCTGATTCAAGAATTCAATGACAGTAAACAGGGCAATGCAATCAGGAAGGAAAGCCCTGTCCTAATCAACAGAGGTGATTTTTCACATAGCTTGAGATGTGAGCTGAGTGAGCAGCAGGAAAAACTGCCTGCAATCAGCTGAGTGAGGCTTTAGGGCACTGAGCATCTGATATTCCTACTCAAGGCAGCGGAGCCTGGAGTTACACAATTATATCAGAAGGGCATCTTTCTTTTAGAGAACAAACAGAAACCCCCAAATTTTTGAGCCTTCCTAAAAATGACTCTGAAAAAAAAGGCCACCACAAAACTGCAGTGACCTTTAGCAGGGCTGGGCTCTACACATGGCTGGCAGAGGTGGGAGCTGCATTCTCTCATCTCAATGAGATGCTAACTCCCATACTCTCTTTCTGCGTGGAGACACCAGGTCCCACTGCAGCGGGAGGCTGTGGGAGCAGGGTGAAAGTGAGGAGTGGGACCCTCAGGCTGCAGCACTGGCTCGGTTTGGCTGAGCCCAGTGCAGCACAGTCACTGGCTAGGTTGGGTCTGAGACCCTACACCCTGGTCCTGGGTTTGGCTATTCAACATCTCTGTCAAGGAGTGGGGTGGTGGGGGACACCTACAAAACTAGAGACTAGTGGCTAAGTGACATCAGGGCAGAGAGGTGACACAGGCATGTTGGATTAGAGGGTTAGGGCTAGAATTTAACATTTTTTACTCCTCCTTATTGCTGTGCCCTCCCCAGGGACAATGCTCCTTCACCAGGTGGAAAAACCTGGACTCTCCTGCTCCCAGATGAGGGAGGGTATCCAAGGAATAGCACTGAGACAGGAAAGGTGGGAAGGGGCTCACATTGCTATTTCAGCTGCAAACCCAAACTCTGGCTCTGGGGCAGAGGGTGGTGAGCACAGGGACCCCCTGCTGCTCTGTACTTACAAAGACAACCCGAGCAGGACAGAGCCGTGGTCAGGCCACGGCCGCAGAACGCTGGCCCGCGCGCAGCAGTTTCCCACCAGCCCGGCCGACAAGGAGATTATCTTGCCCACAGCAGGTGACAGTGTTGATTCATGGCTCAGCCAGCCCCGGTTGCTTAGCTATGCAGCTGCCATCCCCCGGCTTCCCACATCTCCATACAGTTCCTGAAGCCAAGACTACTCCAGCAAGGGAATGCACTGGGCCTAGAAGGGCAACTTCCTTTGATGAGGACCTTTCAAACCTCTTTGACCTGACCTCACTGACAAAAGAGCCCTTCAAAGAAGATGAACTGTTTCATGTGGCAGCAATTTCTCATGTCAATCAAAAAGATTTTTTCTTACAGCAACAACCCTCTATCCTTTCCCCACAAAATTATTCATTTTAATACAGCTATCCTCCTCTCTGCAGTGAACACCCTTGGGTAGCATCTTCCAGCATCTCACAGATACACTCTTCAACTTGAATTTTCATATTTTATTTTCTTTCAAAATGGGGGGAAGGGAATGAAGTGAACTTCCTTTGATTAAGATTTTTCTTTTGCATTCTTAAAACACACATCTTCTAAAAAGCAAATTTCTGCATAAGATTTGGTGGTCTTCTGAATATCTTTTATGAAATAGATGCTCAGCTTCCTTACTTTTTTTTTTTTTTAATGATAGAATATTTGACCTGTTGGCCTCAAATTTTTAGCTTGGTTTTCTCCCTTAAAATATTGCTGCAGCAATAGAGATTGCAAGGGAGATACAAGTCAAACAAATATTTCTGATGTTGAAGTAACTATTAAGCTTCAATGTGGATCCATAACCTTGAACCATATTTTTGCCAGGAAGCAAGCAATATGGATCCACAATCCAGAGGAAGTTTTAAAAGCTTCTTGAAATAGCCTACAATAGATTTTAACCCACAGAATTTTACTGCATTGAAAGTCCATTCTCCCACATTCTTCCCAGGCTCAAAGGGACCCTCAACCTCTTCTGTGACTCTGGTAACCTCTACATCTTTGGGAAGAAGAGGTTTCCTTCTCAGTGATATAAAGCATCTGTCCTGATGCTTGAGCAGGAAATACAAAAGAAATGATCTAGCAGATCAGTTTAGAAGAAAAGCTTTTATGTGTCTGGAGGTTTGGACCATCTCAAGAGCTTCAGCAGAGATGGATGGATGGTCAGGGAGTTAATGAGGTGGTCAAATACACAGGCATGATTTGGTCACACTGTCACTCCTGGCAGTTCCACGCTCTGCCATATGGCCATGGTTACCCTAAATGTGTGACACGTGTGCATGCTGAACTTGTTCATAAACACAACTCTGCTCAGTGCCTGCACTTAGGACCACATCACCATTTTCACCTTCTCACCTGCTTCTGATTCGTTACTCTTTACTTCTTCCTTTGCAACTATCAGCATTTTCTCAGTGCTGTAATTGTTTATTTATCCATTTATCTGGAAAGGTGGTTGGCTTAGGCATATTTTAAATATTAAAAAACCTAACACTTTTAAAAATGAGACCAAACTTGTCAAAACAAATATAAACTGGACATATTTGAGAAAGAGGATGTGTAGAAGAGCAAAATGGGCTTCCTGTCAGCTGGTGGAAATTAGCTGTGATTTGAAAAAATGCTAAGGGTTTTTATAAAATGTCCTGGTTTTGTCATGTTCTCTGCATTTAATAATGTGCTGTGATCACAGCCTAGTGGTTCTGTGGGAATGCCTAGTGTAGGAGTATATAAATCACACTTTGCTTTTCTCAATGTCTATTGGAGTTGTATGGAAATCTTTCCAATAAACTGCCAGAGAGATACTTGTCACTGCTAGTGTCCAAGTTTTATCCATACAACTCAGAAGAAATGCATCCATATAACTCAGGAAATTTTACATTAAATGAGACAGAAAGTTTGATTCCAGGTTGTACCTCTCGGCACTAACAGATCTATGTATGTGGCAGATTAGATCTATTCCAGCCATTTTAATGAAATAATAATTAAAAAAACCCATAAGCAGTCTCCTAGAATTTTATTAATGAAGCAAAATTAAAGGTCCAAAACCAAGGAAAAAGCTTAAAAGCAGGAGATGAACTTCAATTCTCGTCTCTGAATTAGACTTTTAGTTATGCCATCAAGCAGTCCTGTTCAGAATCCTGGGTCGTTGTGAGCATTGAAACATCTTGATTACTTCTCACATCATATCTGCCTCAGTTATCCCCAGACACCCTGGGATGAAAGAGTGGGAGCCTCATGACTCCACAAGTCCCAGTTAAAATGAGGAATATGGCTATGAGCCAAAGACCAGGCTGAGCTGTACATGCAGCTGCAGTTTTTTAAGAGGTCAGCATTACTTTTTCCATGGCATACCAATGGCTGAGGAAAACTGAGGCTGTTTTAGTTGTTGATATTTATTTACATGGACTTTATATTACGCCAAAATGTAGCTAACCTGAATATCTATTTAAAGGGAAAATGAGCTTTTGAAAGAGGCTGTAACTGAGACTTTTGATCAGAGCTGTTTGTTGCAGCCCTCATTTGGATAAGTAGATACAGGACAGGAATTCTGATAAAGTTTCCCTGTTTTGCAAGGAAAGAAAAAAGACTTAAACTTCTACTTCCTAAGACTCCATCCTTCATTTGACCCCATCCCATCGCATCCCATCGCATCCCATCCCATCCCATCCCATCCCATCCCATCCCATTCCTCATAACTTCTTTAATCCATTGATGACTGATGTAAACAAGCTTTACAGATTGTATGTAGCTCTCAGATAGCCGATTTTATCATAAATTGTGAGAAGCAGCATCTGCAAAAGGAAGAAGGATCCAAGGCGATGCTGTGCTGGAGATTTCCTCGGGGAGGAGCTCCGTGGCAGGAGGCTGAGCCCAGCAGTTGTCTGCGGGGTTTGGTTGCCAGCTGGCCAGGCAGGAGGTGCTCGCTGGCCAGACAACTGGCACCCTCATCCCTTGGGATAGGGCAGGGCACTCGCTGTCACTCGGGCAGTGGGGGGGATGGCAGAGAGGTGACAGTGCCGGCGGAGGACAAGTAGATGGGAGGAGGATGCTGTGGGAGGCCATCAAAGCCATAGGGAATGAGGTGAAGGTTTGGGATGGTTGGTGGGGAAGGAGAGCTGGAACGGGAATATAGGACACCGTTTCATAGTAAACTAGGCTTCATTAACAATGCGGCTCTCAGAACTTCTTGTTTTCTAACTTGCAAAGAGTCTGTCAAGTACTGCCTTTTTTTCTCTCTTAGACTTTTCTCCTCATTACTGTGTTCTTTTCTTTATTGCCATCCCATGCTGTGACTTTGATTCTCTGCTCTGAGACACAACATATCCACTGCTGCTTTTTTATTTTGAAACGTCTTCACATCAGCATTAATATGAGAATGCATTTTGGCATAATAATTGTATCCAGTTATTGACCACATAATCAATAGTGCAGAGATGGTAGAACCTTTGCTGCCATTTAAATCAAATCATTAACCAAAGCAATAAGAACCTAAATGTATAGATCTGTAAATAGTCCTGACAGTTGCTTTATATTAAAGGGAAAAAGGGGACACAAGTTTGGGGTTTTTTTTTCTCCCAGTCCTACATAAAGCTGCCAAATAAAATGATTTCATCCTTTTGTTCATCTCTCAAGCAACACAGGATTAGGCACAAATTACCACAAGTGTCAGGCTGGGCTCCCAGGAAGCGAAGGGCAGCAGTGGAGGGGACTGCAGGCTGTGTCACACCTGGATTGCACTGGCAGAGTGATCCAGGAGCCACAGTCACACATTACACCCCACGGATGAGCCTGGCGCTTGCTCTCAAAGCAAAAATCAAGTTGTCACAGGCTGTGTCTGTGCAGCTAAATTACACAGGGCTGGGGAGCAAGCCTGACTGCTGGCTGACCGGGATGCTTGGCGATCAGCTGTGAGCTCACACGTTGGGAGCAGCCTTGAGAGGTGCTGACTCCCCTCCCTCAGGGAACACCGGGATGCAGCTGGCGCAGCCAGCGAGGGCACACCAGGTTCTGCTGCTTCTGCCCTGCAGGCATCCAGGATGCTCTCTTCAACGCCTCATCCCATGCAGTTGCAGCACAGTGCCTGGGGTTCCTGCTGGGGAAACATCACCATCATGGTCTGCAACCTTTGGGATTCAGCGCCAAATACAGCAATGACAAAGCCAGAACGTCACATTTATATCCCAGGCCTGTGGGAGCATCCTGCAGGGTCCAGGGGAGAGCCAGAGCCTAGTGATATGTAAGGCTGTGCCTGTCTGAGCCAGAGAGCCAGAGAACAGCTCCTCCGTTTAATTTAGCAGTACAGATACAGCTGCTGTGACCAGGAGTGCAAACATCTCAGGTGGAGATACTTCTGCAAGGGCTGGTGCAAGGTGATGCACTGAGCCCTCTCATCCCATTTGCAAATGTATCTGAGCTTTATATATTTTATATAAGGCTGCTAGTGAAGCCTTTCAGTATGGAATATTAATGTCTCAAGTTTTAGACATTGTCAATTCTCAGCATTGTGGAAACTAAGACCTTTTCTAGACACTTACACCAGGCATCTAGGAACTGAGGAGCCTCAACTCATAGGTTAGTTTTGAAATTCTTGGTCTGAATCTCTGGTTTGCTGAATCACAGAACGGCTTGGGTTTAAAAGGACCTTAAAGTTCATCTAGTTCCAACCCTTGCCACCATGGGCAGGGATGCCACCCACTAGATCAGGTCGCTCAAAACCCCATTCAGCCTGGCCTTGAACCCTTCCAGGGATGGGGCATTTACAACTTGTCTGGACAACCTTTTCAAGAGCCTCACTGGAAGAATTTCTTTACATCATTTAATCTAAATTTCTGCTCTTTTTGGTTTAACAGTTCCCCATTGTCCTATCACTATCTGTTCATGTAAAAAGTCGCTCTCTCTTTTTTATAAGCTCCCCTTAAGTACTGTAATGCCTCACTGAGGTCTCCTCAGTCTTCTCTATCTATATGATACCTCATTATGATATGTAAGATTATCTCACTGCTGTACTTTCTCCAAGGGCCTGACTCAGTTCTTGCTCATTCCAATATGAGGAGAATTACTCCCACTTATGGTAAAGGGGTTTCATCAAAGTAAGGTTTCAGCACCAATGTGTAGATGTTTCAGGGGTCAAGAAGAAATCACACTGACACTGGTTCTGATCTCCCTCTATTTGCTGCCAAACAGACAAGAGAGCTCAATATTGTTTTGTACTCTGCAGCCTGTATTGGCCATGATGGATATGTGCACATCCTTAAAACACCTCCATGCTTTTGAGACTACTTGTTTGTGTGCAGTGCTTTAGGAAGGCTGTGTTTTTACAAGGCTGAGTAAAGATATTTGAGAAAACAGAAGACAATGCACTGCTTTGGCCCCTTCAAGTCTTCTTTTTATATAACAGAGAGAGACAAAACTGTTTCCATTCTCCAAAGCCATCCTTGTAGCATGAGCATCACACCCACAATTCAGGCTTTATGGTCTCACACTCTCAACTGAGATCCTGTCCTGACAATGGACTCTTTCTTCTCATTCCATCCTTTCTCTACCTCTAGGATCAGCTGAGCAGTTGTTACACCACAACCCAGAAGAAAGGAAAGGAGAAGAAGTCTTCAGAGATCAGCTGCATTGGGGCAGTTCACATCTGCATCCCAGGCAGGACAGCTCCCAAATCCTCCTCTCAGGTGTCTCTCTTGGCCTCTCACCCCAGGATTGCATGAGTTTTCTAAAATCCATCTTTTTTTATAGTCAAAGGGTCAAACCTATAACTCAGATATCAATTTAATACATACAACATAAATGTAAATTACAGATATAACAGAGAAGCTCTAAGTCTAAGCTTTGATGATGATGGTGATCTGGAACATTTTATATACATGCTTTTAAAACCATAAGCAGACCATGAGTGGCCCTTCCCTGGTGGTTCACAGATCCTTTTGAAATGTGACTGCAGTATCTGCTGGCAATGTTGTCTACATATATGTAAGCTTTGTTTTTCATGCATATTCATGTGGTAGGTCATTTATACACAGGATAAACAATAACAGGCCAAGGACTTTGTCTGATGGACCCCAACAGGACTAGGATGAAAAGAAGATTTAGTGCTTCTAGTAACAATATTTTGTTGGCAATTTGACAGCTTTGACCTAAGCCAAGTGACAGCGTTAGGTGATACACAGTGTGCTGACAACTTATTACATAAAGTATCATGGTTGGCTGTCAGAAGCTTTCTTGGAATCCAGAAATATAGCCCTGGCCAATTTTTATGGCAGTGAAAATGTGTTCAGTAATTTCTACCAAGGCAGTTGTTGAGTGGCTGAAAGACAGGGCTGATGGAGAGTTATTTGATAACAACAGCAAGTTGTCCACCTGCAATTGGGCAGCTTTATCCACATGGTTTTGTAATCTTCTTTGGCAGCGACTCAGATGTTACAATACAGTCTGGACAATCCTTTTTTCTTTCTGGGGGAAAATATAATCCCATCTAAAAAGGAATTGGGAAGGACTAGCAGTGCATGGGGGTAATAAAACAATGCCAGTTGGATTCTGTGCCACAGAAATATCGGGCATTTCATGTTATGCCTTGAAACTGTGAGGATTTTGAGGGCCAGAGAACATTGCTCATCCTTGTACAGCCCTGGGAAAGTTTAAAGTATTAGCAGAGCCAAGGATTTGGCAGATCTACACATTTGTTTTTTCAGTAATTATTTGGAAATACTAAATCCCAGATTTTCAATTTTTTTTTTTCTGAAGCTTTGCTTGCGCTTATAAAGAGATGATTCTTAGGTTATGTCACACGGTGTTGTGAGAAGGATCGATATGACAGGAATGGTCACTTTGAGCTTTCCTGAACATCCCTTCCTTTGCCTCTGTTAAGGGAAGGGATTGGCACATGTCCGAACAGCTGGAGGATATCCAGTGTTTTGAGGGGGGCAGATAGCTGCACTGCAGAGTGTAAGTCAGCAGGCACGTGACTCACACCTGATGCTCAGGTATTCTATCAGGTCTGTTCAGATCTGGGGATTTTCTCACGTGGCTTTTGCTACAGTGGTTACATTCTGTGAGTTACAGAGGTACCCATATACATTTTAAATGTAAATCAAACATAGCTTAATAGACACGTGCTCTGATTTAGAAACCTTAATCTTGTTTTGACCAACACAGCAGTTGCTCTTGTAGAAGAAGAACATGATCCCAGGGAATTTAATAAGTTAGTGTGCTGTAGGCTGGGGAAGAAATCCAGGAGGATCCATTGCCCATGGATGCATCAACAGACAGCTGGTCTCCAGCTTTGGTCCCTTGGGTTTTTGATACCTGTGCTCCAACCTGGCTGGTGGGATGCGGCGGGGGGGGAAGCAAAGCAACAAGAACCACAACGGAAGGGAAGGCACTGCGGTTATTGGCAGTGACCTTTCCTTCACGGGATGCCAACCCATCTTGGCACAGCCCGACAAAATGAACAGGTAGGGCGAGTGAACCAACCACAGACAACTGTTTTTAACTGCCTGCACATGATCAGACACACAGTCCCCTTCTTCTGGCATGTCTCGCACAGTCTTAATTGAGGAAGTCAGGAGCTGGAGTTGAAAATACGGTATCACATTTCCCATAATGTGTGAATTGATGGTTTCCTACAGTCAATGCTGACAAAAATCTTCCCTTCCTCCAAGTTCAAAGCAACAGTTGAATATACAGATGGGCCATATCTACACCTTTCCCCTTGCAGCAAAAAGTGCTTTATATAATTAAGATTTTAAACTGTATTCTGAGCAAGAACCTTGGCCATTTTAAGGAATAAGGGTTTCCTTAGAAACCATGAAAAGTAGTTTAGAAGCAGACGTTTATGAGGACGAATATGTACACCATCAATTAACACCTTGTTTCTTTCACAAGTTCAGTTATATTTACAACACTGCTATGAAGCAGTGAAAGCAGACAGTTTTGTATGTGCATCAGGGCTGTGAAAGATAGACTCGGCGCTACCAGACAAACAGGGATTCACACCATATGGCTGGTTCAGGAGTTTTGACCGATTTAGAACAAATGCATAGTAATTTCCCACTGGGGTCGGGTTAGGAGGAATATTAATACAGATCAGAAATGACAAACAGAGAAATGGACAAAGATTGCCCCCGGATTACGTCCCTGGCTTCTGCCTTACAATAAGCTTTAAAGCTGTTTTCTTGGCAAAGACAGTGCCTTGCACCTGATTTCCATGGTACTTTAGTTACATCAGGTCCCTGTAAAATCCCACCAAATGTTTCCAGTTCCAAGCAGCAGATCATTGGCTGCAGTTTGACATCCAGAGGAGTTCATAGGCTGAAAATGTTTAAAAGCAGCCAAACAAGCCAAGAGCTCAACAGCTAACAATGTTGAGCAGGCTGTAGACACTGAGCTTGGCACGGACAAAAGCTGCTGCCATTCCTGCCTCTAGTGCTTGTTTTACCCAGAGATTGTTTTGTACCAAGGCAGTTCTGGAATATCCAGCACAATGCATCTACATATCCTGAGAGGTTGCAGTACTAATATATTACATAGAACATAGCAGTTCAGCTGATAAGCAGAAGAATAAACTTATTGTGGACTCAGATGGCATAAAATTACACCTAGTTTTATCTTGCTTTCACTGAAGGAGGTCTATCCCCCTTCTTTGCAAGCAGATAAGTTAGAAGATAGTTCATAATTGCCTATGAGAGTCTCCTCAGTTCAATTTCTGATCCGCTTGTGTAGTGAAAATAATGAATAACTCAGCTTGAGCCAAAACACAAATTGTAGATTTGGTGCTAAAATGGACATTTTGAGTCATAGTCCTCCACCTGCCTTGTTTCAGAGATATAGCACTGTGTTCAACTCCTTGGAAAGCAAAGATGCTGCCATTGGAAGTACTGTTCCTCAGCTTCTGGAAGAAAGCCTTTTTGGAGATGATGCCTGAATGGTGTTGTGTCCCACATGCTCACCACCTGCAGGAACATAACAGGATAAGCCTCTGCTATGCTTAGGGTACGCTGAGCCTCTCTGTGGGCATTCTGTTTTCAGCTGACAAGCTCCAACCATGTGAGAGGAAATTTTTTCATTCAGTGGCTTATTTCAGGATGGTTGATCTGAAAGAATTCAATTAAAAATGACTCAGCTGATTCTGAGGACAGGTTAGTAGAATGACTGTCTTCTGATGTTAAAAAAAAATAATTTATTTGAGGAACTCTCTGATGCAAATGCTCTGGAGTGGTGCCTTCATACTTGGCAGGATGAGTGACTTTTCTGCACAAGATTTGCTTTTTGCAGTTATTCTGAATATTCTCATGCAAAGCCTTTAAAAAGTGTAATTAATACATACCCTCTAATATACAAGTCTGATTTTATGAAATGGACTTGTTAAGTATGTTGACATGGGGATTTCCTTGTGACTTCCTAATTTTCTTTTTTATTCATTCTCTATTTGGATTTTGGGTACCACAAAGCTAGAGTATTCATGTTATACCTATTTTAATTCTAAAGAGAATATATGAAGGAGTATTGAGCTATGAATTAAAAACTTAAACAATAGCCCAAGTTTAATTTCTCCTTGCCCACTCAATGTACATAAGAAACCGTGTGAAGCAAACCATGTAACTCAGCAACTGTGTCCATTTTAACTTTTTTCCTGAGTTTGACATGCTTTATTTTCTATATATTGTTCTATTTTCTAAGTGTTGTTCTCATTGGCATTTTGGCCCAAAGGCAAATTTCTGGATTTTTTCCTAACTTGCAAGATGCTCCTCAGGGGTGCATCTTTGTATTTCAAACACAAACATAGTTTTTGCAATACTAATTTTTAAAGGCTGATCTTGCCATCTTTGAAATAGCCTCATTAAATAAACTGTTTATCCATTAAAAAAAAAATCAGAAAACAGAACAGACATAGAATTCAAATTTTCAGAAAAAAATGCCTGCATCAGGTTTAAATGCAAAAACTAAAGGCAGCCCTGAGAGACTTACATTTACTGCAACGCACGGGAGAAAAATCAAAAACGTGGCCAAGATACAATTCCTTTTGAGCTAGGCAACCGCATCATCTGACCCTTTGCAAACACGAGCCCTCACCTCACAAAAAAAA
>VZTR01018936.1:633610-661566 GCA_013400775.1 Chaetops frenatus
AAAAAAAAAAAAAAAAAAAAAATACAGCAGGCTTGAAAATCCGAGCAGGCGGTCCCAGGCGGTGTGAGACAGGCTCTGTGAACCGCAGGACCTGCTTTCCACCGGCGAGGCCGGCGCTCACCTCCTGAACGTTTCAATCAGCCGCTGGCAGATGCGCTCGCTCCCGTACCAGCCTCCTGCTCGCCCCCGCCCCCGCTGCTCCCAGCATTGTTTGGCAGCGCCACGGCAGAAGCCAGACAAAGATAAATGGAAGTGCAGAAGCCGTATTTACACAGCATTTAAACATACTGTATGCTGGAGATTGAAGGGTTTGCTGATAGGTGACACTGCAGGTTTCAACAGGGAGCACGCCTGGTAGAGCCCTTCTGCCTCATTCAGGTCATGTGGCCCCCATGACTTTACTTAAGGGTTGTTGCTTTGCCTGAAAAACATTTTTCTTCCTTTTTTTTTTTGTGGAAAAAATCCAAACAGTAGTGAAGTCTGATCCCTGATCAAACAGCAAAGCAGTAACATTGCTCTCTCAGAAATGTTCTCCAAGTATTCAAAGATTATCCAAATCCAAATAAGAAATAAATATGAAAAGGAACATAAACAGAAAGCAGAGAACCAGCAAAAAACCAAAAAAACAAAAAACAAAAACAAAAACAAAAACAAACAAACAGACAAAACCACAAAAAAACCCAAAAAAACCCAAAAAACCCCCCCAAAACAACAACAACAACAACAAAAAAAAAACCCACCACAAAACAAAACAAAACAACCCCCCCCAAAAAACAACAACAACAAAAACCCAAAACCAAACCAAAACAAAAAAACCCGCAACAAAACAAAAAACAAAATAAACCTTTTAAAAGATGTTGATTTTGCTCCATAAGCCAAAACCATGAAGCAAAAATAGAAGCATTACATTGATTTTTCATCATTTGCCATTCAAATAACGTCTCCATTTGGCATACCTTTAGACACCAGTCTTACACTTCACAGAGTGTTAATATTGCAGCTGGAAGAACATGAAGCTGCAAGAAATATTTGTAACAAAACAGATTTTCACTGAGGTAGGTCCATTTTCAAATTCACATAACAGTGACAAAACTGGAATAAAATGTTGATGTTTTGAAGACTGTCAATCCATTTTTAACATAGGATGACTGCGGAATTTCATGTTGAAGAGTGGCATAAAGGAAATATCAAGAGATATTACAAGATGTGTCTCTAATGAATAATATTTTACTACGTAGATATGAAGAAATCACCCCACTTAACCATATCTTTCAAGAAGCCCTTTGTTCTGTTGTGAGTCACTGACAGAGAATGCAGATTATGAACGGCAATGAACACAGTGGTACAAAATAATAAATAAATTTTCATTGTAAAAGTTTATTTTAACCAGGTCTCCTTGGCCGCTGAATACAATATTTATGGCACCAAGGCAGTCAAAATCTTGATGTTACTGCTCTGGTAGTGCAAGGGGTGAAGGACTATTAATGCTACCAGCATCTCTGTTAGACACTAAATACAGAAAGATAGTGGGTCATGTATTCTAATTCTGCAAGTAGTGCCTGAGCACCTTACAGAGATGTATCAGGCGCTGCACCGCATGGGAGGTGAGATTCAGCAGCCCAGCTGTTCCCTGCAGGCAGGTGTACAGAGGTTTGTGAGAACTGGCCAGAGTTGTGAGGTGCTCTCTTTCCTCAAAAGCTGGTTCTGATTCTCAGAGGATTCATTCCTTCATCCCTTTATGGATGGGGGGGAATGACTACGGAGAGGGATGCTGCGCTCCCATCATATGCTGGGGGTTACAGCCCCTTCGGCTCCTGCTGTTCCCTCTTTGCCCATGAAACCATGCCTGCCTTATTGTAATGCAAAATAATTCAGCAGAAATAAAAGTAAAATACTTCAACCAGATGAAATTTAAATAGTATAAAATTGTGATTTGTGAAGCAAAACTGCTGAATGAGTAAAAGAAAAAGGAGCATGAAACATTTCGTATCAGTTTTCCCATTTCAAAAGGCTTGTCTGTAGAATGACCCATCCAGCATTCTTCAGGCTTTAATTAATTAAAAGCAGGGAGAAAGTTGGGATTTTGGCACAGGATAAATATTCCAGACTTGAACAGAAGATGTTGCTTTAATGACCTGGACACCATCCAGGAAGTACGCAAAGGCTAGCAGACACTTCTGACAGCTAATATATCTGATAAAAAAGAGCATTCTGGCCAATTAAAGAACTGGAGTAGAAATAATGGTTTGTCACCAAGTGTGTGACTGAGGCCAATTGGTCCAGATTAACCAATGGGTTATCCTTTGTAAGTGAATTTAAAGGTCACGATGAGCTGTCTGGGTAGGTAAAAGATAAAAATGTTAAATTAATATGGTGGCAAAAAATTTTCAAATGTGAGATGTAGAGATAAAAATTAGATTTGCAAATCATGCGGAGTCACTTGGAGTGGACTAAGCAAATTGCTCTTATGGCAGAAGGTCATTAAGAAAAAAGTGTGAATAAAAGTATGAATTTCTATCCAACATAGAAAGCAGAAGCTTTCTTTAAGTATTCATAGGCAAATGTACTCCTGAAGGACTTTATTATAAAGTACCAGCTGGGTGCATATACCTCTCTATTCCTCGGGGATGTGAGGTGAGGCTGTTTTAGGCCAATCTAGTTTCCATCTTTTACAAAAGAACAATAGGTTGTATCATTGATAGCTGACCTATAATTTGATAATGAAGAGATTATCTCTAATGTAGCTGTAAATGTTATCATTCCCACGTTGCAGAATGTCCCAGAACAAATCCCACTGAAGAGGATTCTCTTTAAAATTTTCTGTTGCTCACAGAGGCAAAGCTTGACATTGACTCTGGACAAAGATGGTCAAAGACTTCAGGATCCCTACAAGACTCATAGGTAAGATGCCCTACCCTTGTGCCTACAGGGCATGAGGGATGAAGAGGCAGCCTCACAGCTCTGGGTCTCATCTGCCAGCACTGAGGGCTCCCATCAAAGCACCCTGTCAGGTGGCCACTGCTCACCAGCCTCTCCTCAAGCACACTTCTGTCCCATCCCTCTCCAGAAAGTCCTGTTGTGCTATGAAGATTAAAAAGACTCTGTCCAACCAATACTTCTGATTTCATGTGCATCTCGGCCAGCAACTGTATTCAAATGACTCTGCTGCTACTTGAGAGATAAGATTCCCAAAATAAGGCAATAAATATCCACAGTAGCTGCTGCTTATTTTTACGAGCACCTGCAATACGGGAGCCCCACATCATCACTGCAGTGCATAAAAATGTAGATGCCTATAACAGGCTGAGCCTAAGCAGCTCTGTAGAGAGGCATTTTGGTGCTCACATCCTTATAGCTATGCTTGGTGCTTTCTTCCCACCTAGAGGGGTAACCCCTTCTCCCTCAGCCAGGAGGATGCAGCTTGCTATTTTTATTAAGTCCCTTTTCCAAGCAGATAAATAGCCTGGGAAGGACCCTGCCTGCCAGCCTGCTGGAGCTGAGCTGGTAGAGACTGGCAGGTAGGCACTTTCCTGGTCTTCCAAGCATGCAGGCAAGGAGAAGGGGAGCAGTGATAGCCCTGAGTGCAGAAGCAAAGAGCAGAACCAAGGAGGCTGCCTTTGGCTGTCCCTTTCCTCCTGGCACAGTGCAAATATTTGGGTTTTAGCCTTCTTCTTCCAGCCCTGGGTCCAACTGTGAGCAATCTGTTGCTCTGGCCAGATTTGGGTGGCTTTGAAAGCAACAGCTCTGGCAGAGTTCAAGCACTGCTAAACAACATAGATGCCCATTCCTGCATATAGCATTGACATCATCGTCCAGTCTGTGAGATTTTGGAACTTCAGATGTGGGTTACTACAAATATATAACCAGTGACCATAAACAGTATTTATTTTTCTTTATGGGAGTACCTAAAACACCCAAACCACACATAAAGCAGCTATTTATTTCTCTGAGGAGCATTTAAAATACCTGTTCTTTCATGGATTACCTGTGAGAGTGGATGAACTTAAACCACTAAAGAGCTGATTCTGAGCCAAATTTTCAATGGATATTAAAAAAGATGAACACATACCTAGGGAAGTGAGCATTGCCACATGAGGCAAATGCATGCAAATGAAGATATCCAAGTACAATGGCCATAAAGCGTTGATGAAAGGTATTTTATTGACACCCAAGTAACCTTGTTGAATTGCAAATTTGGACTTCATTTCCTTTTCTGTAACCAGTGCAAAAGCAAAGAAAGGATCTGATTTCCTGGAAGCAGGTTTGTCTTATCTGTTAATATATAGTCCCACCTTTTACATTGGGCCAATATATTTATATCCCCTTGGCTGGCATAATTTGGGACAAAAAGAAGGAGATATCTTGATTTTTCGGAGAGAAGCAGCTATTTTGAGGACAGAATCTAGGAAATTATTTTGTCATTTCTTTAAAGAAAATGTTGAAACAAATCATGTCTAGTCACAGGATTAGCAAATTGCCCTTCTAGCAGAAGGAATTAGAGTACCAAAACTTTTAGCACATGGTTTCCTATAGGTAGTTTACCTTGAAGGGTTTTGTAGAAAGTGAGGCAGCCAAGTTGAAGCTAGCTTGTGTGTGATATTCCTTTTGATGGGAACTTCAGAAATACTAAGTAGTGCATGAGCTTAATTACAAATTTCAAAGTAGGTGAGCTTAGAAACAAGAGAGCATGTGGCCGTGATGGCTTGGAAAATCCCGTTGGCTGCTTCAGCTCAGGCTGCAGCAGCATCTGCCTGAGTCTGCCTCTGCCTGGAGGTGTCTGGGTGCCTGTGATGGAGCTAGCAAACTCTCTTGATGCCCGTGGTGAGGCTGGTTCCAAGGCTGTGCTCGTGTGGTGCCATTTCAGGGATTGCTACACCACACTTAGCTGCCCTAAGGTCCCACTGAGTCATGCAGACTCTCCAGTCCCCTACTCACTTTTGAAGACCCACTTAGGGAGCTTCTGAAACTTTTTCCTTAAGTCGTTTTGCTGACACCATGAAAAAGTGAGAGAGAGGACAAAAGCACCCATGTAAAATAAAAATAAACTTATTTAATATTTGAAATTTCAATGGAACTGCTGTTCTGCTTAGAGGTGGCACTGTAGACTCAAATGCTAGAGTGAGAAGCATCTCATTTTTAACATTCAGAACTGGCAAAATCTCATTCTGAAATCACAGTATGTCTTTCATGAGATGTAAAATATGGGGAAATGGAGTTCAGTCAAACCTTCCCTCCACTAACAATGTAAATCAGGAAAAAAAAACCCCACAAAAACAATAAGCAGAGTCTTCTTAACCCAGCTGACTTTCCTAGTTTGTGCTTTGTTTTCTTGCCTTCCCTTAGCTGTCACTACATCTTGCCCTCTGTAAGCAGCTCAGTCTCATTAAAAGCAATGTGGTAAACTAGCCACATCATTATATTCACTTAGACGGGGCTCTTGTAGCCAGCACTTACTGTTCATAATAGCTGCCACTTAGGGTTTGTGAATCCCCCCATTGGCACCTTCCTCGTGGTTTGTTGGTTGCCTTTTTTTTTTTTTTCCTTTTTTTCCCGTGTCTTACTTTGAAATTTACATGTCTTCAGAACAAATAAAATTCACAACAACAAACTAATTAATGGATTCCAGTTTTGACAGCTACAAGAAGACAGATGAGAAAGTAACATGCTTCTGGCAGCATGTTATCAATTGGGAGGCACCAGTGCATCGCCTCTATGTGGTACAGTGAGCTGGAACCGACACTGACAGATGACACAGCCCTTGACAGTGAAGCCTGTATGAGCTGACAGCTCCACTTGCACTCAGGCAGGTCCACGCTCGGCACTGGAACTGAACCAGCTTGATGTGCAGAATATGCTTGCTTTTATCTTCTCCCAGCTGTACAGTGGGCAGGCTGAGCAGCACTGTCAGGTGGAGCCCAGGACCTACCTTAGAAAGTCAAAACTGTGTAAAGTGCTAGGATTTTACCAGTAAAAAATAAATTAAATCAGTTTATAAGTGTCGTTATCTTCCAGCTGGTGCCATGCTATCCTTTTTGGAAGCAGGGTGGCTCCCTGGGCAGTAGGACTGAATGAGCTTGGTTTCCTATGGACTGGTGGGCATCTCTGGTTGGATTATAGGTGTCTACTGAGGGACTTGCACTGGGCAAGCCTCTGTCACAGCTGAGCACTCCGAGCCTCCCTCTGTCACATGGATTCTCCATGTTGAAGAAGGGCTGAACAGACACTCCTGCCTTTTTTTCAGGTGGATCTCCCTTCCTTGGGCAGCTGCTTTTCTTCACAGAACCGCAGGAGCTTGCATCTTTGGGCCTATTGCCTCTCTGTCAAATTTGGTCAGAACTAGCTGAAGGTTTAGGTTCAGATAGTGCTGGGGTGTGGAGAGAGGGTGTGGATGCACATGCAATTACAAAACATGACAACATTGACCTCATTTCCTTTGAGAACAAGGGCAATACAGCATGGGTAGAGTTTCTTCACACTATACATTCAAGACATATATCTACAGTCTTCAGATTAGATTGTGTCTGACTGTAGAGGCCCTGGCAGCCTTATCTAATTCTTCCCCAAGGGGACAGGATGCTAGAGGCACATGGGTAACTGCTCCATGCTGTGGTGAATTACAACCCTACATCAGGTATCTCTTCAGAGACTACTGTGATAGATCTTTGTTCCAGTCCTCCTCTCTCAGTGCATGCAGATGAGCTTAGGAAGGGACTGTATGCTAGTAAAGGAAGAGAATACCAGAATCAGTGTTGTCTGATGTATTCAAGAGTATATTGTCTTAATGAAGAAACCGTCTGGTCAAATTAGTTTGAATCAGCCTAGACATTCAAGAAGCTCCCTTTTCTTCATCTCTAATGCTGTAATTTTTTTCTGATGACATTACAGGGGAACTCAGAGCCCTATTAACAGAAAAATCCAAGTTTTATGGCTCCAGCGAGGGGATTTATTGCAGCCAACACATCTCTCTCCCTTGCTCCTTACAGCTCCATGCGGCCCTTCTGCTTGCTTCCCTCCTGTTCATTACAGTCTCCTTTGGCCCTGGAGAGCAGCTGCCAGTGCTCCCTTGGCCTCACGCCGGGGTGACACAAGCAATAACGCCGGCAGAAGCCAGAGTGGCACTGGGCACACTTGTCCACATTCAGCAGCTGTCAGCAGCAGCTATTTGAAAGATAGATGGGGTTTCTATGGCTTTGTTTGTGCACATGTGCCTCAGAATACAGCGCTGAACTAGAAGGAAGATAATTCCACTAGCTTCACTGGGACTAGTCATATCCTCAATATTATGCTCATGTTTTAGGGACTTTGCTGAATCGGGACCCGAATTTGTGAAATCTGTGTTGTGTGCACATTTGCCTGGAGTCCTCTGTGCTGTAGCTACCCATGCATGCTGTCATTTCAGCTACTCCAGAGCTCGGTAGTACTATGTAACAGGAGGTACATTTCACACAGTCTGTTTTGAACTGATTTAAAGTGTAAGAAGAGAAAAGAGTTCATTAAAAATTGGTCTACAAAAAGACAACTGGGCAATTTTTTTTTTTCAAGTGCTTTTCTCTGTGAATCTCTATGAGGACACAATTAAGGTTTGAATTAATTTTTTCAGATATTTATACTTTTGCTTATTGCTGCACATGTAGTTGATATATAAAAATAGATCTGGTGGAAGTCTTCAGAAAAAATTGTTAGCTCAGCCAAGGCAATGTGTTGGGGGACAGCACTGCAGGTGCTGACAGTTCAAGTCAGGCTGGTCATGTAGGGCTGAAAGGTTTTCTTTGACTTCGCAGTAGCAATGGTGTAACTATGTTTGAGCAGACAGTTACTGCCAAGTTTTTGCTTTCAAGATCTAACACATACCTGAAAATTTATCTTTTAGAAAGAAATTCAAGCATTTCTTCTCAGCCTAAGCCAGTTTAGAATGGACAGAATATAGAAAACCAGTGATTTTCACCCTAAAATTCTTTTCATGGGCAAAACCATTATATTTCCTGGATCCAGATGTGCAAACATGCATGGTGCACCAGACACTTTTTTTAAAGAAAAAATCTTATAGAAAAGATGAGGTAAGGCTTCATGGTTCCTTCCTCTGTATTTCATACCAATGAAAACTAATTTTATAAAAGCAAATAAAAAATGTCACAGGTGTGCTTAAATTTTAGGTATTACAAAAACCCCTAAAACCTCTCTGTAGATGAAAATATCTTATTCATACTGCTCCTGATTTAAGAAAAATCTTCCCAAGCACAGAACAAACATGCCATAGGCAGTGCTCAATAGTGTTACAACTGAGTGCCCTGGGTGGTCAGCTGCAAAGGTCAGCAGAAAAAGCTATTTAGAAACCAGGCCCTCATTTCAGTCCCTCTAATATAAAATTGAGCAGTGGATTGACTACCTTCCATAATGTACCTTGCAGCAAGAATCTAGGGTATTTGACTAATCACAACCAAAGGTATTGTCCTTCAGGAGTTTTTCTTCTTTGAGGATTTTTGAGTCTCTTTCAGTTGTGAGAATCACATCCTTACACACTTACAAAACAAAGCAGGATCACTGAACAGGCAATTTGTGAACTCTGCCCATCTAGGTTAGGAGCTGAATCCAAATTCAAACTAGATCCAGATGAAATATTTATGAGTATGCATAGATAGATATTTACAGAGAGAGACATGGATATAGACAAATTCAGATTATCTGTTTTTCTCCTGCATGATCAGACTGTTACTGGATTGCTCGCTTAGATATATTTTAAATGGCTTGCATTTATATTCATGGAGTTGCACATATCTGTGTTCTTGCTGTTTTAGATAGATTTTAAAATATCACACTGAAATTTTATGGAGCCTGATAAAGTTGGATTGCAAACTTTCCTAAACAGAATAAAATTGTACTATCTAGGATCATACAAGGCTATCCAAGATACCTGTTAACTCCTTTAATTACAACATAGAGCATGCAGTTCTTTTTCTTTGACATTTTTGAGCAATTTCTCTTCAAAAACCTCCATTATTTTTATCTGCAACTCAAGAATACATGCAATATTTCTTTACAGCCTTGTTTATCAAGAGAATCTCAAGCAGGGGAAGCCATGGTCAGCCAAATTTTCCTTTGGTTTATGTGGGGAAACTCACTGACCTCATGAAGATTCTTCTGATTTATACTACTGGAGCATGACTCCTCTGGTGTACCCACATTATCGAGACCAACAAAACATACTTAAATTTTCAGCTGAGTATGTACTGTGGTACCATCAGCATGAAAAACAGTGCATTTTGCACTAGGACAAGAAAGCTGAATTTTTTTGGTGCATTTGGATAGGTAAATGTAGTAGTGTCTCTGGCTTGTTCCTTGATTCTATTTCAGAGCCATTCATAGAAGAGAAAGCCACCAATGGCTGTTAGAAACCAAACACTATCTCTGGTTCAGAAAGCCTCTGAGATCACAGTTTGTAGTTGCTAGGAGAGTATTTTTGGGAAATATCACTATGTGTTTTCTATATTCTTATTCTTTCCTGTAGCCATCTGCCCTCCAATCTGCTGAAAAAAGTGTCTTGGGCTAGATGGCCCTTGTATTCATTAGCTTCAAAGAAGCTAGAAGCAGACCAGCTAAAATTCTCAAAGTTGTCGTGTAAGTAGGAATGTTTGCAATTGATTCTCAGAGTGCTTTAGATTCTGATACTGACATTTCACTCTTTTCTAATGACCAGGTTGGTCAAGCATAATTTACCTTTAGTGAATCCATTCTGTGCACAGATTTTCTGCTGTAACTCTGGCAGAGAGAAGTGGGGAGATGAAAGTGGTGACAGTAGCAAGAGGGAAAGAGTTTGGCTCCTTTGAGAGGACTAAATACTAAATAAGAAGCTAGAAATGTATTTTTCCCCTAATATATATATATATATATATATATATATAATGTATATATTTTTATCACAGTAGATGAAGTGAGGAAGAGATTCTCCAGTGGATGCACAACAGGGCTGAGATTCAGGACATGAAGCTTCAGTTTCTACTCTGTCCCAGAAACTTCTCTCATTTCCATAGGAGTAAGTCTGTATTACTAGAGGAATGAAGAGCAAAGAAGTGCACTCTGGGTCCCAGTCTTGCACCCTCTAAATTGCCTTCCCACTGCTGGCTTTGCTTGGGGTCACTGCAGGCAAGTCATACCCAGACATGGCAGAGGTACCTTCCTGGTTGGATTTACCCTCAGGTCTGTTCCTGAAAGACAGGATGGAAGACTTTGCACTCAGTTTTGTAAAATCACTGCTCTAGTGGGCTGCAGCAAAAGTTTCATATTAATCCAGCAGTTCAAACTGAGGAAATGCATGGAGGAAGTCATGGTGAAATCTAAGATCTGCAGAGATGCTACTGGGCTCTGAAGACACCCAGGTGGATGATCTGGAGAGAAATGAAAGGAGTATCTCCCTCTGCTTTTCTCCCTGAAAAATCTGAGTCAGCAGCTGTCTTTAACAAGATTTGTTAAGTAGCTAGATTAGCACCTGGAAACTCTAAGCACGACTGTAAGCTTAATAAATAATATGAATGAGGCTAGCTTTTTGATAAAGTAGTTCTGGTAGGAAGGAACAAAATTTTCCATTATATTTCCTGAATGTGATGCCTTTGATGGATAGCTCATCAGAAATGTATACAGCAATCCTGTTTCAAGACATTCTCAATAATTCCCTTAATTAGACATCCATGTTTACTGTACTTACCCATCATAATATGTGCAGTGTTATATTAGCTATCTGTAATCTCTTTGTTGGTTTTGATTCTTCTGAAATGCATTTTCCCCCTCCAATGAAAAATACCAAAGGAGCTTTCATTCAAGAAAATATGCTTGGCATCTGAAAGTTTCGGATATGTGGGAGTCACATCCTTTTTGTACAGTTTCATTTAGTACAGTGGGAATTTAACTCCTTGCTGTCTCCAGCAAAATTAAGTCAAGCTTAGGAAATATGTAGCATAGATGCTCAGTGCAGGGAGAAGGTTTCAAGGGAAAGCCCAGCAGCTCCTGCACTCCTGGAAAGAGGGCAGATGAGAGGGAAAGGGAAGAAACTCTATTTGTGCTCACAGTGCAAAGGCAGAGAACTACTCTCACCACCGCAAAACAACTGTACAGCAGCTATAATTTTGGTGCTGGGTAGGGAGGACTGCCTGGAAGCACTTAGCTTTCTGAGACTGAAGGGCTCTGCAGGCTTAATAGGCTGCATTTTCAGTTGTTATAGATCTAAAGGATAAGGCATAATATCTCCATGTTAAGCTCTTTGCACGGCTCCTCTTTTATTTTCCAGTACTTCTCTGACTTCAGAGTCAGGTTAAAAGCTGTAGAAGCTGATGTGAATGTATTGGGTCTTTGGACTGGAATGAAAAGAAACAATATTGTGATTTTGTTACCTTCTTAATTTTGGTTGATCTGGGTGCCACAGGGGCTCCTCCACTCCCTGCCATCTGTAGCTGTTCTGCTTTGACAACCTTGTGTACTGGCTATGGTCTGTGCCACTATGCACAGTGTGCACATTAAATACTTTTTCTCCCAGTCACAAGCCACCATCTTCCTCTCTTTTCTATATTTGTTCATCTGAGACTATATGGCACAGGCATAAGAGCAGTAGGAATGTAGGAAATGTTGATTCTGCAGCACTAGAAAACTGGCTTAGCATCCCAACAAGGTCTGGACTGCACAGAAGCAAGGAAGCTATAATGCTCTCTAGCAGGGCCTCTGAGAACACTTGCCCTGTGGCAAAGGCACAGCCATGGGGCTGATTTACTTTTTCTGCACCTGGGGAATTGCCAGAGATCATTACAGGAGGGACATAAAAGAAGGCAAGATCTGGCTCACTGACAAAGAGATTTCAGGCCAAATGACTCACCTCTGGAGGAGTCAGACAGTTTTTCAGAGGACATGACTTACAAGGAAATTCAGTAGCTGGGATTTATTTATTGTTCAGGGCCTGTTGAGCTTTTTTTAGCTCTTAAACAGTAAATCTGCATACACAAAGAACACAGACTTCAGAGTCATGAGGTTTGAGGACAGACTTCATAAATGGTCACTTGTTGTTACTTACCCACAAAGGAAGAGAAAGCAGGTTTTTAGCATCTTATTGTTGCCCAGATCATAAGAACCTGGTGCTTGTTTATATGATGACAGCAAGCTGAGCATTTGCCTCTGGTTATAAACACATCATCTGTGAAAGCATCCTGAAAGATAGAAGTTTACTCCTTATGAGAACTGTCTCCTTTTCTCCTCTCAGGTTTCATTGAAGCTTGGCCAAAGTGTTCAAGTAGAGAGCGTTCTCACAAAACTGAGAGTCACCTAATGTACTTTAGTGTATTCCTAATTCTGACAGTTTCTAAATATACTGCCAAAGAAGGGCCAGGGTGTTCAGGAAAAGACCATGCTGATAAAAGTATGAACATCCAGTACAAACAGCCAGACACAGACTAAGGTGTAACACAATGAACTATCTGGAGAACAACTCTAAAGTTGCATTACCTTGAAATTCTTCACATTCTGTGCAATAGTTTATACCTTAAGTCATTCTAGCATTTACTGCAGTATGAGCTATGTATGTCACAATAAACTCCTAACTTACTCTGGATATCACTGAAAACTAATTTTGTTAACTAAGTTTATTTGCCTGTCTGAAACTGGGAATATTATAATACGTGATAGTTGTAATTAAAAGTTTACTTTTGCCATAATAACTGGAAGTGATTATACTATACAGTTCTCAAGAAGAACCTCACCAGTAAATTAAAAGTATAGGAAATGGCTTAAAATAAATTGATATTTATTTCCATTTGAAATGTCATATAAAAAATTTGGTAGGCATTTTGTTATGTCACATTTCCATAGTCAGAACAATCTCTTTTACATGGGACAGTAAATTATTTGATACCTGCTCATGATAAATTTTAGGTCTGCGTCACTAAAATATGACTTGAAATAGTCTGAATTAAACTTGAAGAACAACAGTTCCAGACTGACAGCTTTTGGGTACTTTGCAAGTCCATTTTTAATTTATCAATTTTGCTACAGTTAATATAACTGCAAACAAAACTCATTTACAGAAAGCTTTTTGTGTTTAGAATTTTAAATCTACCAGTTAAAACCTTGCCACAGCAGTGGATTAAAAAAAATTGGCATTTTTTCTGTTACACAGATGTTAATTGGGGTTTCCTTGTCACAATGAAGGTGATCTGAAGAAACTTCTTATAATACACATCCCAGTGATTACAGATGGCACTTTCACTACTACTACTGGCCTGATTTATTCATTTCTCTAGGCTTGCTTAATATTACCATGTTTGTCTATTGTAAAAGTGAACAACAGTCAGACATAGTGTAGGAAGTCTCCTAATTAGAAAGAAAAATAAATGTAAGAAATTTAAAAAATATTTTACTAAGAAACTGCATCTGCATTTTACAGTTACAAGGAATTGTAATGACTTAATGAGATAAATCATGTAGCTTGTCTGAGCACAACAAGGTGAGCTGGAAAAGTAAAATACAACTTCTTTCTGTAAATAGGTCTTGTACTGGGACCAGACCTTGTACTCTGCTACCAGGAGGCAGCAGTGGAGGTTGACTGGGGAGATGAGAGGAAGGTGCCACATTCCCAAGAAGCTGAGGAATATGTAAACGGCCCTTTGCATGCTATTTTCTTGCCAGCAGCAGCGTGCAGCATTTAGGCAGGCACCTATTCTGCCTCTGTCTAAAATGAACTCCACTCAGGGTGCTCCAGTTTTGTCACAATATAATTTTTAGCATTTATGGATTTGTAGACCTGAGGAAGTGGCAGACATGAGTTTTAGTGGTATTTTGCTTGCACTAAACCTCCAGCTGCTGTTCCAAAGGCATGGAAATTGCTCATAGCCCTGTGCAGATGCTTTAAATTCCACATAATATTTCAAATAACACAAAGCGCCTATATTTAGGTAACTAAACTGAGACTTAGGTGTCCACATGGAGATCTCTACAGCTGAACAAGGTATCTCATTTTCTTTTGTAAACTATGGAGTTCTACTCTTTACAGTCAGCAGAGACCTGACTTTGTTCTCTGTGGTCCTCTGACAGTATTGACAAGGTCTCAATTTACTGAGAGGAGAGCTTACGTACGTGCCTCCTACACCTATATTTGGAGCTGAATCCCACTCTAAATTCTGGTTTAAGTTCTGGGTTTTTTGTTCTCATTGAAACGGGACATTTTTTAATTATTGTTTAAATTGTGGGGATGTCTAAGATGTCTGCAGTTTGAGATTGAATAGGTCACTAATTAAGTCAACTTTAAGTCTAGCTTGGTGGTGACAGAAGCAGCACATTCACCTGTGCCACACTGGCAGGATGGTAACAGTGTGAACAATTTACTACAGAAGACTACAGAGAGCAAACTGAGTTAAATATGAGCATGCAGGTTCTCTTCCTGCTGGTGTGTTCAGTGGACTGCTCTGGAAAGCAGCATTGCTTTTAACTGAGTGTTTATTCTTCGTCATTGCAAGAGAGCAAGCTCCTCTCAGTCTAAAAGAACATGGGACCACTAGAAGGTGTAGAAAATATTCTTCACACTTGGTCATCTGTAAATGGCTCCAGCCAATTCTGTTTGTTCCTTAGCTCTATCAACACCAAAATGGAATAGAAATTTAAACAAAAACCTCTATATATCTGTCAAAAGTGAATTATTAAGGTATTTCTTGATTTCCTTCTGATGTTGCACCTGAAAGGTCAAAAAGGAGGATGAGAAATAGTCTATTTCATGTAGGTACTGACTGTAGATTAGAGAAACAGCAGGAGGAAATAAAAAATAACTGAACTAGACTGAACTTGAATGATCTTGGCTGTATGAAGAAATGCCCATGGACAAACTTGGAAAGCTCAAAATGGTGTTCAATTTATCTAAGTAACTTTGTTCACTTGGATTCAGCTCACAAAGCTTGGTGCTTAAATAGGATATATAGTCCCAAATTTGGATGTTGTAATGGGCAATTACCCCATGGTGAATAAAAATGAGGCAGAGTTTTTTTATCCTATTGCAAATACCTAAGTATGAAAAGTTAGTTCTAAATATTTGCCTTCCTGACTCAGGACAATTATTAGACTTTATATCTTAGGGAGTATGCTTTATGGTTTGAAAATAACAGTCATGTGTTTTAATGTATTTAATTTTACTGGCCTGACTTTCACATATTTTAAGAGCTCTCTACCTCTCCTTGGCAGCAGAAGAAATTTATCTTGCCAGAGGAACATAAAGGGCCTGTAAATGAAAATCAGGGCTCAGTTATTCTATTTCTGAACATCAAGGTCTCAGGTATTAGGCTGCTTGAGATTATTGTTACCTACCTGACCATAATGTGAAAGTGAAATCATGCAATGAAGAATGTGCTAGGATGAGTAAAATATTTCCTCCTTCTGTTGCTCTATTTTGTTTCCTTACAGTTAAGAGAAGCATAAAATGTGCAATTGAATCTCGTTTGCTTGATATTAAGATAATAATTTCATGCACATGCCCATACAAACAATGCTGCAATGAAAACTGAATACATTCCTGCAGCCTATGAAAACTTGTAGTAAATGGCCTTACTCTAAATTAACTAATAAAACTTTCCTAATTACGCATGGTAAAAGGGTAAAGGAGAATGATAGCAGGAAATTCCTTTTGCCTCATGCTATGGGTTTGGAAATGCAGTGACATCATTCCTATTGCCAGGCACCAGAGGAGATCATAATGGGATATAATTGTTGCTTGCTCATTTGATTGAACTCCAAAACTATATCAAATAACACTTAATTATGCACTAGAATACCATTACAGAAGAGAACTCAGAACTGAGAGCTCAGTGCAAGCAGAAGCATTTAATAATTACACAACTCCTGTAGAAGCAAAGAGATAACTTGCTGCTAATTAGTCTGGAATTTTACCCTCACAGTAGCCTAAGTAAATCTAGTGAAAATTAGTTGGGAGCCTGAACATATAGTTTTACTATAGCTGCATCTGCTACGTGCCCTCCAATTACCCAGCACGTTGGCTGGCTGTTTGAGGGACACATTTGATATCTGGCCAAGTTTAAAGGTCTGCTGGAGGTAAAACAATGCCCACCCTTTTACAAGAGGATCATTGTTGCTCAACAATAAAGCTCTCTGGCTTATTTGAATGTCAACAATTCAGAAAAGTTGATGTTTGGAGCCATCAAATAAAATGTTTTTGTGAAACAGTTTATTATTTCAGTGGTAATTATTTGAATCATTCATGGTAAAGGATGTTTGCTAATGAGAGCTTGGCTGCTGTAAATTCCAGGGAGACTGAATGCTCTTTGTGCTGACAAAAAGGCCCAAATCACTGGAGAGCGACTGACTGGACAAATCATTCATCTATGCAAATGCCAGCTGAAATGGTCAGATGCATTTATTACCCTGCTCATTATAGTAAACAAGGCAGAAATCGTGACTGGCAGTTATCAACTTGCCCTGAAGTGTGATTTGTTCTCCTACCACTATTTAAATGAGAGGAAGAAAGGCATGCCACTAGGGACTTTGTCGGTTTATAAAAGAGTAAATGTCACATAACCCAGTGCTTAAAGACTCTTGATTGACAAATGTTTTATTTGACATATCAAACAATAATGGTTTTCATATCAAGTAGTCTATATTTGTTAGCAGAAATTTAACCCCTGGAAGAGTGAGAACTGATTTTTCAGAATACTCTGAATCCAGATGGAAAGTTAGGTGTAAAAATAAACTCTAACTGGGTGGACTGGAAAGAGAGTAGTGTGGAAAGATATTTTTAATGCAGGCTTCAAATGAACTGCTGTCTCAGTTCCTTCAAGAAAGCATCTCACATTGGCAAGGGTAATAGCACGAAACAGAAGGAAATAAAAGAGTGATTTACTGGTTTTGTTTTGTTGTTTTTTTTTTGGTTTTTTTTTTTTTTTAAGGAAATACAAGAGCCTTTTGGGAGTTCTAAACAGGACCCGCCTCCTCCTCAAACTATGTTCCTAAAACACTTATGCTTGTAATAGCACAGGACATAGCCTGATTTGTTCAAGGAATGTATGGGCTTGACAACTAGAAATTTGTCTGGAAAAAATAAAAACAAAAAAGAAACAGAACATAGATCAGAATTCTTATTTGTATTATAAGTGTGTAATTGCTGCTACCTTTTATTTTAACAAGCTCAGGCTTGCACAGGAGATCTGTCGTTATTGAACGTGAACCAATTTTTATACAGGTGGTTGTAAGACCCTGTAAAAATATTTACAAAATCCTAAGTCCCCTGGTATTAAATAAGAGAGAAATGACACATGATAATTCATATCATTTGCAGATGATGTCTTTTCATGTTTGTTAGCCAGTGCAAGGACCAGATGGAAAAGCATGTATGCTCTATCCAAATGTGGGCATACACTGTTTGAGAAAGACCTCTTTCAGCCTTATAGAAGTGGGAGGACAAATTCTGAGCTAGAGCCTTTAAATACTTTGCATCCAGAAGAGTAAACTGGATCTCAAGAATGAGATCCTGAAACTGAAGAAAAATCAGAGATCATTAGGTATTTTAAGAGGAGAATAGAATTCTTTGATTGTGGCTCTTGGGGGAAGGGGGTACAGGGACACACACATGATGCTACCTGCCTGTATCTTCTAACCAATGCATATTGTTGAACCGAGATTCTGCAACCCTGGTAGCCTGAAAGAGAAATGCTGAGTGGAAAAGAAGCAAGAAAAAGGGTATCAGAAAGATGCTTTTGATTATCTAGGAAATACAGTGTGATTTTAATAATGTTATGAATATGAAAAATACTACCTATTAGCCAGGATGATAGAGGGAAGAATTAAAAACAGTGTCTATATAATGCCTTACGGCTCTTGTGAATCAAACATTAACTGGTTCATTCTCTCATTAGCTCTGTGAAGTAACATCATTAATCCTCCTTTGTGATGGGGGAGCATCTGCATACATAGATGTGTGAAAGATATTTAAGGTCACTCAGCTGGCTGCAGCCGACCTGGGTGTTACTACTTAGAGCATTTGGTTTCCACGTGTGTGCATAGCTATTACTGTAAGCAAGAGTATGTACAAAGACATTTCCTACATGCTGAAAATGGGTCACCACAGCACTAACTTGCACTGCACACCTCTGCTATCAACATTTAAAGGTTCCTGCTTTTTAACACCATAAAAAAGCACTTGTCATCATGGTTATTACTACTATCATTAGAAACACATGGTTTTTCATTCCAACCTGAAACACTGATTTTTTTTTTCCCAGTATCCAGTGTGTGTGGAGGTAGGTCTGCCTGGTGCTTGAGAGTAATACCCTTGGCTAGTCAGGCTGTGCTGTCTTGCATATGGAAGGAAAAATCATCCATAGATATCCAGAAACCACAAGGACATCTGTTGAGATATACCTTGCAGACAGAGAACTACAAAGAGTCTTGCTGATCACAATCCAACAGTAGTATTTGATTTTGAGACATTGTGCAAGGATAAACGTCAGAAGATAATTATTGCAAATCCAGGGAAGAAAATATTCCCACTTTCTTCCTAGGGTGGCTTCTGTCATTAGGGCTAAGTGCCCTGTCTCACTCTGATCATAATATATTCTGTATACACATATTAAAAAATTAAAAGTAATTTGTTACCAGCATATGCTTTGTAGGCATTTTGACATTACCCTCCCGTCTTGGGATACATCCAGCTCTTATTCATGGGAGTCCCAGCTCCTCCCTGCTCCTATGCCTTCATAGGAGCCTTTGGTCATCCTCATTCTCCTGATTTCTGACTCAGTCTCTCAGAAGCGGGTGTGTTTAAATGCTCCCATCGGTCCCCCGTTCCAGCTGCCATCCATCTCCTTCAGACCTGCCGTGACATTCCAGAGTCGTTGCTTCTGCGTGTCTTGAGGGTGCTGTCAAAAGGGGCTGATTTAACGTGGTGGAAGAGGCAGACAAATGGTTAGCTGCCGGGACAGGACAGGCCAAGGGAGCTTTGGGAAAGCTATAAATAGCCTTCTTGGGTGTGAGGACTTTGCAACTGAAGGAGGCAAGGTGCTAATGAGGCAGGGAGGAGCACCTGCTCGTCAATGACATTGCTGGCCTCCACCTTCTCCACTGGAGAAAAAGTTAGAGGAGTTGATTAATATAGTTCGGGAAGGTTTCAGGATTAATTTTCAGGAATGTGAAGTAATCAACATTTTCTCAAGCAGTTAGTAGGTTCAGTCAATAACAATGCCACCTTCAGAACTAACTATGTGCCCAGAATAAGTGATCATCAGGAAACCAGGGACAGGACAACACTCAGTCTAAAGGGTTATAATAACATAATAGTGAAAAAATTAATAAACAGTGCTGAATATCTTTCCTTAATTAGTACTGGAAGCTAACAGCAGGCAGCAAATAAACCCTACCCAACTGTTTAATTTTCCTGGTTATTCCAAGTAGCTTGGTGTCCCCTATGTGGAGGTGAGCGGGGTGCTTGCACATAAGCAGTTTTCTGTGCATCCCAAACACATACAGGAGCTGCAGATGTCATTGCAGATTCATGCTTGGACTATGTCCTCCAAATAGGAAGGAAAGCTTTTGATGCAGGAACAGAGAAATGAACAGAGTGAAAAAAAAAACCCAAACCAACAGATTCAAACCAAATACCACTCTTCTTGCAAAACTGCTCCATTTAAAACTAAGAATAAAGTCACTCTGCCCTGAAAAACTTATTCCAATGTTCTTAGCAACTGCACACTGTTACCTTGTTTTTGGATCAACTAATTAATTGCATTATCAGTGACTCACTGACAAATCTTATGATATGCTGGAGGAAAAACCTCCAGGAAGAACTGACCTACCTAAGATCTCCCTTATGCTACTTTATAATGGGTTAATTCCAGTCACTTCAAAGTGTACAAATCAGTACAGAAGCAGGCAAACTCTTTTATATATACTTGTAGTCAAAAACTATTGAATGGTCATTATTAGGTGAATATGTGCCTAATAGCCTGAAACTGAAGGGACAATGGAACAAATAAAACAGATTGTGAAGATATTTCTACATTAAAAAAATTGATCCTTACACAGTCTGAGCTATGTCTAATACAAAGATATTATTATCATTATTCAGAATTCTTTTAACAATTGCATCCAAATTAACATAACCATCAATTTCCATGAGAGCACAAATTCATGCTAATTGTACATTAATTCCCAGGATGAATAATTGAGGTATCAGATGCAACAGCTCAAAAAACTAAATCTTGTTTAGTACTTAAGTAAAAAGTTATAAGCCTTATGCTGATCAAGAAAACCGTACCTAGGTCTTTATTAACACATCAGGAATCAACCCACAGCTGATAAAATCAGAGACCATGCAGGTCTAACAGTGTGTGACTCTGTTGTGCTTGACTCAGCCTGAACATACCTGTGTCTTTAAGCTTCTCAGTGCTGGTAATTTTATAGCTAGGAACCATCACCTCCCATTATGCTGTAAGACCTCTCCAAAGCAATCATGATGTGTGGATGTAGAAAAGGAATTATTTTCAAATGATGCCTAGTTTTCCTTGTTTGCAGTCAGTTAGTATTTACTCCCACTTTTCTGTATTTCTCCCTGGCAATGCTGAATGGAGAACCTACATGTAGATGTTCTGCCCATGATTCCCCTGTGTACTAATATGATGCCATGTTGCTTGATATTGCCTCCCATTAACCCTCTCTTTATAAATATTACCTAGATCATGAACCTACTTTATCAGTTAGGGAAACCAGCCAAATTCTTGCAAGAAAATCTGACAGTTTCAAGAGCTAAACTGTTGCAAAATAGAAGGAGATAGCTAAATAAACCAAGACCCAATTTACTTGTAACTAACAGCTTGCTTGTTTCTGACTAGCTGTAAGACAGAAATAGAGCATCCAGCTCACTAAGGTAGAAAAATTCAGTACAATTATTAGCCAAGAATGAAAAACCCCAGACCCATGGCTTTTATATTCTGGTCATTTGAACACCAACATGGTACCCATGCATGCTTCAGAAGTGACTTAGTCCAGTTGTTTCTATTGTTATAGCAGGCTCATTACTAAGCAGAGAATGCTTGGGTCAGATATCTGGCTGTGCTATTTTGTATTTGTACCATATCCATATCTAAGGGGCTTTCACAAATTAAGGAGATCAGAAGGCTTTCCTAAGTGTGTCTACACATGGAATTTACAAGCACACATACACAGTGTACGTTTGAGCTGTTGGTACAGCAGGGAAAAGAAGGTGGATACAAGCTTCTGGTTAGAAGCTGAAGCTCATTAAGTCTTTCCCCAAACTGGCTGCTAAAAGCTTATATATTTAGGGAAGTGTCAGTTTCTTTACTCACACATTATCTGCTCGAAACAAAAAGGTCAAAGACCAAAATACAGACTTCTTGCCAGCTTTACACACCTGCCCTAGCAACATGAACCCTCTTTCTCAATCCATTTCCCTAGTTTGTTCTACAGTCTGGAAATACACTGGAATGACAAGCTCAGATGGACAACCGGAAACCATTTATCCTCAACTCTGAGGGGAGGATAATTTCTGCTGGCAAATTGACCTTATCTCTTTGAGAAGATAGCTTCCTTTTTTGTGCCCTTACTTGCTGAAGAGGACTCATTAGGTTAACCAAGAGGTCATTAGGTCATTAACTGCCCAAGTTGTAATAGATTTCCCATGACTTTTTAAAGCTTGCATATATTTAGACATTACAGACTTTCCTTCAGTAAAATTCAGGAATAATTTTATTTTAAAAGAAGGCAACAAAATAGAATGCTGAATTCTAATATTTATTCTGAACTGTTCCATCACAAAATAAGCTTCTCAAAATGCTTTGTATATTTCCTCTTCTTTTTTTAATAAAATACAGCAAGAACTATAACCTTAACTTTTTATAGATACTTTTTCTTATATTGTCTTTTTATCCATCAATTTTACTTTTCATATTTGTGTGATATCCCTAGCAATGGAGAAAGATACTAAATAAGCACATGGTTTTACTGTTGGCATATTTACATGGCTGAAAGCAGCTTTTCTGCATCTGTGGATGCACATGTTCTTTCTGAAACAAAACTTTTGCCCATCTGATCTATCATATCAGAAGCCTAAGAAAACAGTTGCAAAGAACCACCAGCTTCTGCACTCAATGATGCTGATAACAATGCTAACATTGATCCAATTGGAACAGCAATATGAACTTCACAGTACTTTTCAATGCTTTCCAGGTTTCTAAGCCCTCAGTGGAATCATCTTACAGTTTAGCATCTGTAACCATTCAGCTCTGCTGAATTCTGATTTGACTGATCATGCCATTGTGAAATGTGACAGCAGTGGATGAGCCACAGCCCATTTTGTAGCCATGGAACACAGCTGACCTATAAAAATATCTCTGGTCATATGAACGTATTGTAGAGAGTTTAAAATAGTTCTGTGATGCTTGATGAGAGGACAAGTTCTTTTTGTGAGGTTAAATGACATATATCTATTGAGATCAATATGACTCAAATGTACAAACATTGAAGAACTGCACTGCAGCTGGACCTATTCCCCTGGTTTTTGTGCTAAAAAGTGCAGTGTCGACATTATACACATCTATCTCAAAACTACCCATCCTCTGCTCCTTGCTGCCAGACAGTTCATACAGCTATTACACTTTAAAATATTAAATCACTGACAAATTTCTAAAGAAAAATTAATGGCATGATAAATGATACTTGAGCTGATTAACAATTACTACCAATCAATATCATAAGTCTGATAAAACACTAATTGTCCTTCTAATTGTTAGAACTTTCGTTTCATCGGGAAATTACAATGAGACATTGTTTAAATGTACCTTACAGCTCTCTTGTTATAAGGAAGGAATCAATTGTCCCTGTTCCTTGAGTGTACCTGCCTGTGATACTTCTCTGCACTCCTAGCAGGCTGCAAGGAAAGGCTAGACTAGAAACAGCCAGCAGTGCACCAGGAGCACTTAGTTTTAGAAATCTGACATTCAGAAGGTTAAAGCAGCAGGTCTGGTTTGAAGAAAGTAGGTTCTTTGCCAGAATTGCCTCTGGGAAAATTTTTATGGCATAGACACCTAGAGCATTTACTTGTCTGCTGGAAGAGAAAAATGTTGGTAGCCCAAGGGCTAACGGAATTTCCTACTTATTCTTTCAATTGTTATTCAGGTTTCAATGTTACTGTATATCTTCCTAAAATGTTATATAGGTTTTACAGTCCTGCTCTTAAATTTCAATTGAATGCAGTAACAAGCTGTGCAGTGTCAACACAAAAGCTTAATAAGATTGTATCTATCTCTATCTCTTTAGATCCCTATATGAAGCCTATTGCTGGCTAAAATTAGCATACTATCCTTACTGGATCCTACTGTTGCTGACAAAGGATGCTGGTCTAAAACTTGTCTGAAGATTCTTGCACAACAACCTCCTTGTATACAGTAGATTTTGCTATCTCAGATTCCCTAATCCTCATTAAAAATCTCACAAAGACTTCAGTCAGCACATCCTTTCCAGGCTTTAGGATTACTGCTCATATTTCTGCAGAAAGACAAAAAAGAAAGAAGAAAGATGTTTAACCATGATATGTCCAGGTAATACTGTATTTGATAAACAGGATTTTTTCACTCTTTATGCTTTTTTCTTAGAGCTTAATTACATATCACATGGAGTGTTTACACAGTAAGGGCCATGCTTAGTCATTCAAATGCTGAATCTGTTACTGTTAGATAATTTATAATTTATATATATATATAAAATAATNCTGATAAAAATACAAGAAAAAAAAGATAAAATGTAGTAAATATGATCAACTACACAATACAGCATTTTCATAAAGCATAGCAGAGAAAGAGAGAATGCTACAAAAACTAGTGTTACATGGGAAAAAATCAACAGGGAATAAAAAATTTCCTCTGGAAAGAAAGAGTTCAGGCTAACCTAAAAGCCAAAGCATTGTTAGACCTGGCTCATGGAAACACCTACAAACTTACTCAGTCTCATTGACTTAGTATACTTTCTCTTCCATTTCAAAGAATATATGTAATTTCACATACCAAAAAGCAGTAATGCTGGTCCAAAAGGCAGTGAGATGTTTTCCATGCTGGGTTAATATCCTGGGATGCAGAGGAAGCCAGAAAGAACAACTCACAGCACTGGCAATGGTGTTATGCATACGCACTCAGTGCTGCTCTGCAGTTAGCACTTGGCTAAGTTTGTTGTATTAAAAATAACTCACTGATTAAAATGATTTCATTATTTTTAGGGTTCAGTTTAACACTTTAACATACAAAGCTTTGCAAAGTGATAAAAAAATTCAGATCAGTTCCCTGCTGGGAGCAGGACCTGGTGACTTAAAAGTCAGCTAGTTTCCTGCATGAATTGTTTACTTACAAAACGTTTTTTCAAACGGTATGTTAGAAATAGCACCACAGGCCTCCTTTGTTCGCAAACTTAGCTGAAGTGTTACCCTGTTTCCAGTAGGAGCTGTCTCCCAAGTCTTTACACAAGGCTCAGGTAAGCCTCACTGCTCCATCAGCAGATTCTTTGTCTCACTATATATCCCTTTGCTACATATGGCTTTCCAGCAATCACTTTGCCTGGAGAAGTGGATCTGGACATCTTTTGTGAGTGCAGAATATAAATGAGTCTTAGACCTCCAATGACCAGCAGCTGGTGTGTGGGATCTTTACCTCCTCCTGTGGAAAGTTTCCCTCTGGACATTTTAATTGGTCATCACAATGGTGCCTTGGGATGAGCTAAAATACCTGGCTGTGGTCCCAAGACCTAGTCACTTGTCTTGGGAGCCAAAAGTAATTGACATGTCACCAGTCATATCACTGCCTTATGTGCCTTTGGTATAGACACAGACATAACTTAGTCACACTTATCCATGCCACTTACATGGCCTTTCCATGCTCTATACCTATTTTTGAAATAACAGTATTCCTACTGACTTCAGTAAGATTTCCCCTCATGATCAAGACATACCACTGCTTATAAAAATGAGAAAAACCTGAAGGACAGGCAGGATGCTGTTAAGACAGGAATTTGGTGATTAAAAAGTTTGATTAACACACAGAAGCCAAGTCTCACTCTTATTTTACAAGCAGAAGGTTTCCTGTACTGCTCTACCAGTGTATTTCTTTTCAACACAGTGAAGTATTTCTGGGACATATTCTACGCCTAGTTTTACTGCTGATGTGGATATAGAAATTTGTATGAAGTGCTCATGTGCCATAGCTCACTGGAAATTATCTGTCAGCTCCAGATGTGGATAAACGTTGAATAAAAACAGATCATCAATTGATTTTTGCAAAGGCTGTGGAATGACAATTTGACAGTAATTTGGAGCACATCTTGAATGCACATAGCATGACTTTGAGACAACAGCCTAGACAAAAAGGACACTGTCACCCAGTGTCCTCTATCCCCTTCAATAAATACTAGTCTTTCTGCAGTTTTAAAATGCTACATGCCATTGGGCAGCCTCTGTGAATAATGATGGAGTTGGTTTTGTAATTTCTCTAGCTTGTTAAGGATGTGTTCACACGTAGTACATCCTATTTTCTGTCTGAAAGCTTGAGGATGGTCAATGTGAATTGAAGAGAGATGTGCCTCCAGTGACACCCTCCATGCCCCTTAGGCACCTATCACAGGAGTGAATGGGATACACTGGATCACCTGGAGGTATCCATGTCTCCCTGTGATTTATAGAATAAGCCCAGCAGACTGGACCAAACACAGAACCTTGACAACGCTAATTTTAAGAGCAATCTGTTTCAGCCTCTGTAAGCTGGCAGGTGAGTGGACTGAGAGAAAAACTTTTCATATCCATCTACCTTTTGTACTGATACAGAACTCAACCTTCATACAGTATTAAAATAAACAAAGGATAGGAATGATTTGGCCAAACACAAACCTCTGTACAGATGTCTCTTGCTTGCTTTCTCTTTATAGTCAACAATAGACAGAAATAGAAACTTTCACGTTCCTGTTCTTAGGTGATAGATTGAATGCTAATACAGAAGTCTTAAGTGGGCTACATAAATTGTTCCTTCCAAGTATTCACTCTCTTCATTTAATTTGAAAAGGGAGGATTGCATGAGAGGTACAAAACCTAAAATGAAAACAATAACAAACAAAAGAAACTACAAAAATTCATCTTCATGCCTAACCTATTTTCTGACTCATCAAACTTATTCATAGTCTTGTTTCCAATTTTATTTTGTATTAAAAATTCAAACTTTGACTTGGACACTTCCTGGGGAGGTGGTTATTGAAAGAACCTTTATAAATACTCTTGTAGCTTGCATCCGACTGCACGATTGAGGTGAGGCTAAACGATGCCAAAAGGCACTCTACCGTGCTGTCACTGAAACCTGAAGAGTCTACCTTCCTCTTACAAAGAAGCAGTGCCTTAAAATTTGGGGCTTAAAATGTTGTTTTGAAATAGTACAGTGGTGTCTGAGGCACATAAAATGTGTGTATAAATGTCCATTTCTGTATGTGTGCACACAGGTGCATGCAGGTCTACAAATTACCTATAAAAGTGGTCATCCTGGCATGTCTCTTGTGGAAATCAGGGTTGTGCGGTGCCTTGTCTGCCCCCGAAGTTAGCAACCAAGAGGTACTCTATACTAACCTTATAGATTTCTATATTTGAAATTTATTATAAATTCATAGAATTTATATTAAAGCATTATACAAAAAGCACCTTACATAGCAATTATTTGTTTATTTTCTGGATTTTTAGAATTATATTTGACCACCTAGTACAAGTCAGAAACTGTTTTCTACTGTAACTGAACAATCCCAGGTACCACCTAACATGGAACCTTGCTAGAGACCTGAGGAGACCAGATGGAGTAACAGCAATTTTGGTGATCATTGTAGAAACTCCGACTGGAAAGGGTGTTTGGGAGAGAAAGCACAAGTGCTTGGACACATGTACCAAATTAAATTACATGGACACAAATCATGCCAATTCCTTTGCAATAAGGTAGCAACCCAAGAGGCACCACAGTGTGCTGGAACAAGTACTCATTAAGATCAGTTAAAAACAGGGCTGCCCTTACAACGTGCTAGGAACTCAAACACGACATGGAAAGCGTAACCCAACTGGCCTGCGGCTAGGGCAAGACACCTCCCTCTTAAAAAAGCTCTGGGAGAAACCAAGCCAGGGCTCATCATGAGCAGGTGGGCTCACGGCACCCAGCTCACCACGGCCTTCACGTCTGCAGAGGTAACATCACACAAGGCAGAGCAGGCCTGAGTCACAAACCACAACTCTGCAGTAATTCGACACCCTGGAGGGAAGGGATGTCACCCGGAGGGACCCTGACACGCTTGAGAGGTGGGCCGGAGTGAATCTCATGAAGTTCAACAAAGCAAAGTGTGAGGTCCTTGCACCTGGATTGTTGCAATCTCAGACATAGCTACATGTTAAACAGAGAAGTGACTGAGAGCCACACTCTGGAGAAAGACTTGGGTGTGGTGGCTGGTGAAAAACTCAACATGAGAAGGCAGTGTGTGCTCACAGCCCAGAAAACCAGTGGAGTCCTGGGCTGCATCAGTGTGGCAGGCAGGGTTAGGGAGGTGATTCTGCCCCTCTACTCTGATCTGGTGAGATCCCACCTGGAGCACTGTGTACAGTTCTGGTGTCCCTAGCATAAGGAGGACATTAAAGTTTTGAAGCAAGTCCAGACAAGAGCATGTCCCCTACAAGTGTTGAGCAAGTTGGGGCTGCTCAGCCTGGAGAAGAGATGGTTGTGTGGAGACCTCAGGGCAACCTTCCAGTATCTGAAGGGGGGCCTACAGGGAAGCTGGAGAGACTCTGCATCTGTCCTTGGCTGTGATAGGACAAGGAGTAATGGGTACAAACTGAAAGAGGGCAAATTTATTGTAGATATTGGGAAGAATGAGACACTGTAACAGGTTGCCCAGAGAAGCTGTGGATGCCCCATCCCTGGCAT
>VZTR01018936.1:661869-673766 GCA_013400775.1 Chaetops frenatus
GCCTCGGCGGAAACTGCCCCCCCTGGGGAAGGGAACTGCCCCTGTCGGTAGTGAGCGCGGGCGCCCGAGAAGTGGGAAGGGGTAGGAATGGGATGGAGCAGGGAGGACGGGAGGAACAGTGCTGGGACCAGACAAAGCGGGCAGGGCTGGCCACGGGTTGTGCTCTTCTCCCCTGCGCGTCCCCCGCCGCTGCTCCGTCCCTGCGGTGGTACACATTTACTCCAGCTGCCCGATCACAACCCAACAGAAAGCAGGATAGGAGCTGAACTAGCTATATTATTTTATTTTATTTAATTTTGTTTTTTAGGTGTGTACTTTGGGGTGCTTTACTTCTTGAGGATTGTTATTTGCTACCAGTGCAGCCTGACCAATGGACATTAATTGGGTGTGAATGGACACGTTTAGGATGAGAGAGCATAGTCTTAAGCAGTGCCGGGGGAGATTTAGGTTGGCCATGAGGAAGAATTTCTTCACAGAAGGAGTGATTAGACACTGGAATGGGCTGCCCAAGGAGGTGATGGAGTCATTGTCCTTGGAGGTGTTTAAGGAAACATGGCACTTAGTGCCATGGTATAGATGACATGGTGGTTTTAGGTCATAGGTTGGACTTGATGGTCTTGAAGGCCTTTTCCAACCCAGTTGATTCAGTAATTCTGTGACGGTGGGCGATAACAACTATATGGCCTAAGAGCTGCGATCCCTGCAGCGAGGCAGCAGCTGACGGGCAAGTAAATGCTATACAGAGTATAGCCTGCATGGAGAGGCAGTATGATATCTGAGGGGAAAAGTGAAAAGATAAATAAGACAAATGCACACAAATTCCTTTTTAAAAGTAGTATGGGGAATTTTTAAAATTTTTTGTCCTGACGTGAAGAGAAGAGTTTTCACCAGCTGGAAGGGTGGTTGGTCAGAATGAAGTGGTATAATGCTGGTAGCTTTAGGCTTTTGATTGAAAAGGCTACCTGATGATTTGCCCATGTTGAGAAACAATTCTGTTGTCTGGGAAAGCCGCCTCCATAAGACAGAGTGCCCACTTGGAATGTGTAGTAGGTGCCGAAGGAACTTTTGTCTCCATTATATATTGATGCTAAACCACACGATGAGTCTGGTCCTAGCAAGAATGCAGTCATTGAAGTAATCTGAAATTCTTGGATTTTGCATGTTTTGGTGCTCGTGACGGCAATGCAAGATTGTTAGATAGATAAAATTGCCATATATTCCAGTTTTTTCCAAACTGCAAAATTATAAGTTAGAAATGTGTTGAAAGGCTTATTTTAGTGCCAGAATATATTATGGGAAGAAACACAGCGAATAGGACCTGACTTTAAAGTCTACTGTGAGAGCTTATTAATTTTTAATTAATAATAGCTTCTAGTTTCAACAAGTTGAGTGTAGATGTTGGTATAATCTAGGTAATTAACAGCAAGAGATGCTAACCTGTGGTAAAAGTACTCTATTTTAGACTGTAATGTAAGGATGCAGTATTCCCTCTGTGCATTAGTGTACAAAGATAATTAAGAGATTTCCCATTTACCATCTTTTGTCTTAGACACACATATTAAATTGCATTAATCTTTCTTGAGAGATAGTACAATCCATTGTTTTTGTCAGTTATACATTCTTTGGAGTTTGTCAATGTTGCTGTTTCTTTTATAGTCAAATGAAAGAAAACTGCTCACTGCTCCCAAATGTGAGATTAGCAAAGCTGGTGTAAACAGAAATTATTACTTCACTGGCTTTAAAAATCAAACTTGCTGTATGCATGACTTGCATGTACATCATTTGCTTCTCTTGAAATAGTACAAACTCTTGCCTATCATGTGCTTTTCCAGGGATGGCTCAGGGATGAAATGTGCCATATTTCTTTTTTTTTTTCCCCCTAAATCTAGTATCTGCTACTTGTTACGTTTTCACACACATCCTTCATTTCATAGCCCCTTGAAATCTCAAGTATTTTTCTGTGTATTTCCCACCTTTTCTCAGCAGTCTGGTTGATGAATAACTCAGTCCTGTTTCTTCTTGTATGGAATAAAATTGTGGTTATTGAGGAGCTGCATTTGCCAAACTAACCAAAATGAATAGGTAGAATCATAGGGTATCCTGAGTTGGAAGGAACCGATCAGGATCCTAGAGTCCAACTCCTGGCCCTGCACAGGATGCTCCAACAATCACACTGTGTGCCTGAGAGCATTGTCCAAATGGTTCTTGAACTTGGACAGGATTGGTGCTGTCACTACTTCTCTGGGGAGCCTGTTCCAGTGCCCGGCCATCCTCCAGGTGAAAAACATTTTCCTCATACTCAGCTTAAACCTGCCCTGACTCAGCTTCATGCTGTCTTTTCAAGTACAGTAATCATTAATTAGATGGGTGGCTTCAAAGCTGTAAAATAGATTTGTATACAAAAACTCCCTGTAAAAAGAGGCAAAATAGACTGAAGAGATCTAGTGCTTTTGAATGCTTCAACTTAATTAGTGCCTCTTCCCATGAAATCTCTACAGAAGCTGTAAGATGCTGTGCTTGGAAGAAGGAAATTGTGAATTACAGTCTTAGAAGCCTTTATGTATGTATAGCACAAAGAGAAGAAGGGTTATTTGGAATAGAAAAAGGGAATTTGCCCATATAATTGAAATAGTTGTCAATTAAATAATGGTCTGGGTAGGAGATATTATAAATAATGTAATGGACTCTAATGTATTTTGAAAGAAAATATCTCTTAAAAAAGTTTTATTCCAGGTCTAGTCCAAAGTGCTTTTCTGGAGTTCTGTCTGTCTTGTAAAAGCAGAGATAATGTTTTGGTAGCCCTATGAGCTGATCTGACATGGGACCTGTGCAATCTTGCTCCCCCCTCAAGCCAGCACTGACACACGTTGTTTTGGGGAGGAGCACAGACTAAAAACTACGCTTGCTTGCAAGAGTGTTTCATGTCTGGCTGGGCAAGCCCCGGGTCTCATCTGGCTCTCCAGCAGTGCTGGCTGGAAAGGTGGCTGTGAAGCAGAGAGAGATAGATGGGTTACATGGCTGCAAGAGATGGGAGGACGGGGCTCATGCAGCCCCAGAGAGCGGCTGGGAATTGAATCCAGCCTCAAAGTGCAAAATGGGCACGGAGGCAGAGGATAGCGGCTCACAGTGCCATTGTGTGTTCATAGCATATTGGTTTTTGTTTCTAACCAAATTGTTGGCACCTTCTGTGCTAGAGTCTCTGGTGGCTGCTGAAGGTTCTGGTATTTAATAGCACTATTGCAGTCCATTTAATAGAATTCACAGAAAAAAAATTAGGATATGAAAGAAAGAAAAGATGTAGAAGGCTGCTGCTTGGGAGGAAGATAAAAAGACACACTTATAAGAAACCTTTATTAGGCTTTAGTTTGGCGTAGTTATGCCCATACAAAAAAAAATTAATAGTATAGAAGAGGCCAAAGACACAGCCAGAGATTGGAAAGCATAGTTGCATGAGCCTAAGTGGATCTCTTTAAAATAATCAAGCAATTTGAGGGAGGGGAGAGTTTTTGGCATAAACTTTTCATGTACGTGAACCCTAGAGCTGTTTATCGTGATGCTTTGCATAGACCTGAGTCTGCATTTTTATCTTTTTTTGCAAAGTTAAATCCTTTTAATTAGAAATCAGCTTGACTTCTGGTAGTTCCTGAAAAAATCTCTTTGTATCATCTGGCCTTACTGATCTGTATTTAATGTAATTCTTTCACTAGCTTATTATCCTTTAACCTCCGAAGCAATTTTTCATTTGTCTTTTAACTCCACACAGTTCTTAATGCTTCTTTTAAAATGCCAGAAGAATTCCTATTTGTATTGTAGTCCTAACGCTTATTTAATTCTTTTTTTATAATAGTTTTGTCTTACTTGTTATAAACTACTGAATCCAATATTGTTCTTAACTCTTTAAAACTAACTTGCCTCCACTTGCATTGTTTAGACTATAAGATTTCATGAAAGCTTTCTGTTCCTACTTACATACTTTTGACCATGTCGTCCAATGCCAGCCAAAATTGACAAAGCGGTGCCAACATCAAGGATATCAAATTTTTACAGGATTTTATGGAATCACCACGTTGCTAGTGGGAGAACGACCCAAATTAACATTCTTGCTACTGGAAAATCTGCAGTGTGATTTTAGGTTATTTCCTCTGTTGGATCTGGCTTAAACTGGCCAGCTAGTTGATGTACAGCTCTGAACTGTTGGATGGTGTTCTCCTCTTCGACAAGCTCATATAAGGAGCATAGCTGGGTTTAACAGCAGCACCACAAGAGCTGCAGGCTGTGGCCAGAGGAAGCCTTGAGTTTGCAGTGCAGATGCAAAGTTGTGTAGGTTGTGTGTGTGAGATAAGTGACTCCCACCTGATCTTGAAGTACCACACCTGAATGATTCTTAAAATTGAGATCCATAAAGCCACAATTTCCATGGAGCAGCCTTCAAATCATGTTAATCAGTAAAATTTTTAGTTTGAAGGTAGTGTATATGCTGATCTACTGAAGATTCCAGGTCTTGATAGCAGAACGTTTGTTGACGTTTCATGTCTGTTGGCATGTTCTTTAAATAGATCTTTCATTTTAAGAGGGAAAAAATCCAGAAAGATAATGTATTTGTAATCTTTACTTATATCTTATAGCACCTCTGCTTTGAAAAAGTTAAATAACAATTTTCAGTTTGGAGTGGTTTGATGGGGTTTTTTTGTTGGTTTTGTTTTGGTTCCATGGTGGGGTGTTTTCTTTGGTTTTTTTGGGTTTTTTTTTTTGGTGGTGTGGGGTTTTTGTTTTGTTTTGTTTTGTTTTTCCTTTAAGGAGGAGCATTTCAGGGTTGTTCTACTATTTTTTTCCAGTGTCTTTTCTAAAAGGTGGCTCAGGTTGTTTGGGGGGAAATGTGACATTACTGTTTCTTGGCGTTCCAGGGGAGCTTGACATAAATCCAGCATATAGTTTTATGCATTCCCTTCTGCACCGAGTATCAGGAGTAATTCATGTTGTTGACAGCTACATCAACATGTGGAACTAAACAAAAAGCCAGTAATAGAAGAGGCAAGAAAGTGAGAATTGAGCACTTCATTAGTAAACTTTCTTTCTAAAAGTAAGATGGGCAAATAGTGCAGCCTGTCCTTATCTGTTACCACAAGTGCCTTCCTGCTGTAAACGGTCATGCGAAAGAGAGCTGTTTGTACATATCTCTGTGTTTGTGAGTGTGGAAACAAGCAATTGACCCAAAAATCATACCCTGTGGATCTGTGTAGAGACTTTAAAAAGTTTCCATTTGTTTAATTTTTTACCCTACTTTAAGCTTGTGCTTCCAAAAACACTATCGTAGGGTCTCACTTGTACCCACTGCAAACGTTAAATATGTGGTTTGTCTGCCTAATAGTGTGAGGCATTGTGTTAATTGTTATTTGAGGTGTCTTCTGCAGTAGGAGGGTCACATCTGTTTGTTCAGAGATTACCACAGTGTGTATCCTGTGATAAACTAAGCAGCAACTCCAGCAGGGGCTGTTGAAGAAACATTTATTCTATTTTGAGACATGCTTAGTCATCCCTGTTTTGGCCTCTAACAGGTTACAGGCATTACTCCTTATTCTCTCCTAGTAAAGCTGATGGAAAAGTTAATGAGAAGGACAATTTGTAAGAAACAGTTTGTGGTGCTGGAGGATGTGAATTCATAGCTCGAGTGTGTTGTGTAGTGCCAGCAGGAATGGGAGAATACACTCCACATTTTTTGTGTGTTGGTAGAACTCACAGTTTACATCACGCAGGTATGGAGCAGCTGCTCAATATGGGATAAGCATATGTAAGAGGATCTTTATTAGTAGGGAATATGATACAGCCCTCCTGTGTCCTGTAGAGAGCATTTGGCTATAAATGTTCCTTCACTGTTGTAAACAGAAAACTTTAGTAAAGTAACTTACCTTTAATTTAGCTTTTTCTAATTGTTAAACTTGCTTATTTGATTGTTTTATTTGTCTTGGTGTAAGCTGTGTAAAACACATCGGTATCCTTAATTGATAGTATATTTTGTGTTGGGTTTTTTGGGTATGCAGATCTAGTAGATTTTGTGCATTTAACTGAATTTTTACTCTAATGAAAATATTTTCTCTTGTCAGAATTAAAATGCTTTCCATGGAGACTTCTACTTCTGATGCCAAGACTGTTTTGAAGACCTCATTTGTTGCATGGCTTAAAGGAAGATGATGTTGTTAGTGAATTCTGAGCATCCTTCAGGAGGCTAGTGACCCTTGTCGTTGGTGTGTGCTGTCATGGGCAACTTCAAATGGTAAAGGAGGTATTTTTGTGACCGTTTCAGATTAGAGCTCTGATAGAGGAAACAGTGGGTGAAGTTTAGATTTACAGCCCAAAAGCTTATTCTTTTCACTCTTCAAACCATTGACACTTTTTTTCAGAAAGTAAAACCACTCACAATGGTTTTAAGAAGCTGTATCTTCACAATGGAAAGGTGTATCTTCAGGTATCTTTCACAGTTGTTTACAGCATGGGCCAAATTTCATTTCATACTTGAATTCATCTCCCTGAGTCATTGCAATTTTTTTTTCTTGTAATAAATCTCCGAAGATAATGCTTATTTTGACCATTAGTTTTTTTGTTGCTGAGGGCCGGTTTTGGCTAATGTTTCTTCATGGTCTTCTCTTCTTTTAAACAAAAAATAAATGGGAAGTAAGTTAAAAAGTAAATGGGAAGCCACACTTAATAGCTTCCAACTAAACAATTGTCTCACAATAAAATACAATAATTTATTAATATTTTAGTAGCAGTACTTTGTTTAAGAAGATATTCAAAACAGCACAATTTGCTTTCTAAAAATGCTGTATCTGCTCACTCTGTTTATTCATTCTATTTTATCAGCTCTTTTTCAAAACACCACAGACAGTTAATGCATCTTGTAAAGGACTCCTGACTTTTTGCATCTTCCTAAGTCCTATCTAGATGCCACCAGTGTTTCCCATGTTAACAGTTCTGAGCATGTTTTACTACATGTGCCTTCGGCGCCGAGCTAGGACAGCGACGAGAGGAGAAATGAACAGTCGGAGGGCTATTGAATCGAACACCCGAGCCTTACCTATCAATGTTGAAATAGTTCAGTATGCCAAAGAAGTGTTGGATTTCAGCTCTCATTATGGCAGTGAAAACAGCATGTCATATACCATGTGGAATTTAGCAGGTATTCCCAACGTGTACCCTAGCTCTGGTGACTTTACGCAGACTGCTGTCTTTCGAACTTACGGGACCTGGTGGGATCGTTGCCCGAGCGCTCGGCTGCCTTTCAAGAGGACACCATCTACCTTCTGTAGCCAAGACTACGTGGAACTTGCTTTTGAAGAACCAGTTTATCCCACTGCAGTGCACATTCTGGAAACCTATCATCCTGGAGCTGTAGTCAGGATTTTGGCATGCTCTGCAAATCCTTACTCACAAAATCCACCAGCTGAAGTAAGGTAATTTTTTTCTCCTTTATGCTTTCCTGTAAGATGTTAACTCCTACAATTAGTGCTGCTTAGTGAACTTTACTTCCTAGTATTTATCGGTTTTATATCTGACCCACTAAAATTTTCTTTATTTCTTTGTTTCTAAAACTGTGATGACTCGTTTTGATAGCAACTTCAGAGATGTAGACATTTTATAGGAATTAATGCATCTCCTAATAGCAAATTTAATTTGTGTAATGATAGTTTTGGTGTTGGAATTTTTATGAGCAATAATTACTATATCTGTATAAACCACTACTTTTGAAATGGTAGCTCTGAGCTCTTCCTCCAATAGGAAGAGGAAATTGTGTAGAAGAGGTTGAGGAGTCATAGTTGCTGTATCATCCTCCTTCGAGTAGCCATGGACTCTTCTGCATGCTTTTGGTTGCATGTATAGTACATCAGGCATGTACAATCAGGCACTGTAACTATTCATATGGAAATGAAGCTGAAACTAGAAGTACAGAACAGTCAGAAGGTGATGCCATTTGTCTGATCTTTATTTTTGGTCGGATCAGTGTGTATGAGCTGCACTTGTTTTTACACTCCAGCTAAAAGAAGCAGATTTGATCCTGTTGGTTTTCCTAATATTAGGAAGTCTTGATGAAATTCCAGTTGCAGAGTCAGTAGTGTGGTAACCTGGGCAATAGTAAGGTAGTAAAGAAAAACACTGTGTATGAGGTGAGAAGCTTTAGGGAGGTGAGGAAAAAGAAATGGAAGGAAAAAGAGAACAGGTCAAAGCACATAGTAGGAAAAACACTGGGAAGAGCCATCAGTATATGCAACTGAAGTATTCCATATCAAAGGGAGATTAAATAATATCAAAGATATAAAGGAACGGAGAGCTGATAGAAGAAACACTTAACAAAATGTGTCCTGTAAAAATTAGTATGCCAACAAATACTATAGTGCTATGATATACACACTTAAGTGGTATAAGCAGTGCTAGCGTGGATGTTGGGTGATTTTTTACTGACTTGCCTTTTACAGATACTGCTAAAAAGTATATTTTTAGGTCTAACTTGTTATCCCTTGCTTCCTAATACTAGGCCATTGATATTCATTCAAAAACCCTTGGAAAATCAGGTGTTATGGTTTATATTCAAAATTCCCAGTTAATATATTTTGTATGATTCTGTCATCTACTGTGGTTAAGTGCAGTTGCTTGTTTTACAGGTCTAATGAGAATATGTTGTATAGCTCTAAAGTAAACATGTGAATTAAAGTAACAGTGATAAGTCAAAGTAATTATAATAGGCCACCTAACTTTAGAAGTACGAGTGTGTTTGGCACTGTAATACAGAACTTATTTACAGAGTGGTATGTGGTGAAGGCAGCTTTAAGATTTTCAAATTCAGAACCTAATGTGAAATGACTTTTGGGCAATTACTCTGTGAACTTCCATTTTACTTTTTTGTTTTATGATGTAGATTTTATTTTTTATGGTGGAGCACAGAATAGACGAAAGCTCAAAAATAGTTAACTGAAGGACCTATTTAATTAGGTGCACCAAAAACAAACAAACAAAAAAAAGAGAAAATTGTACAGAGAGCTAAAAGGAGATGGAAGTGAAAATACTAATATAAAACTTTAGGGTATGTGCTTTATGACCTCCTCTTGAGAGGTGGTCAGAGTGAGAGCTCAGGTGCCCTTCCTCATAATAAAAGATGAAGTTTCTGTAGGATCTTGCTTTTTAATTTGTGGGCAAGAATACCTTCTGTCCTGCCTGCATAGGTTAACATTTCTGGTTGGAAAAAGGATGTCTCAGGCATCCTTGGAAACAGTTGTCTGTGCTGCCTCTTCAGTACTTGTTAGCCTTGATGCTAGAGAAATATTAGAGAGACCCTTTTTTTTGGCTTACCTTACCTCAGTAGGACTTGTCTGTTCAAAGCTGCACGTTTGGTTTGTCTCTTTTCTTCTAAAGGAGGCAAATGTCTTTTGTATGGTGTCTTGAAGGGAAGATGAAGGAAGCCTTTCTCCACATGAGATACACAGCATTTTTTCTCTGTTCATTTGCTCACCTTTATGAGGAGAATCTGAAGCATTGCAAGAGTGCAGTTCTCTTTTCTGCTTCTGTTCTTGGTCTCTTGTTTTTACTTCCAAAAATTCTGAGATATCAGCTAAGAATTCTTTTTTTGAAGATGGAATGCTGCTGTAATCTCAGATGATTCCTTGTTTGACTGATGTTTTGGTCTTGAAGCTCTGCCATGCTATTTTCCTCTGTTAAAAAAGGCCATGGCCTGCTTACTCAAAAGGCACTTAGAACCTTGTTTTCCTCTTCTGACTATTTTGATACTTGGTTTTAAGTCACCTTATCACTAATTAAACCTTTCAATGCTGCTTTATTTTATCATCTGACGCTGTATCTGTTTCTGAACACCAGTGTAGAAAGGGCAGGTCATTAGGAAAGCTTTTTCACCAGTTCTTACTTTTGGTATACAAAGGCCAAACTAACTGTTAAGAAGAAGAAGCTTGTTCAGACTTGCTTAAATGTAATGTTCAACATTATGCTGCTCCAACTAGGTAATATTTTTTCTCTTTGGTTAGTATTTAAAACATCAGCTCATAAAAACTTTTGCTGTGTACAAAAACTTAAAGGCTACAAGAGTATTTGTTAGGAGCTACTGTATCACAGTTCTTGCTCAAGAGAATTTTATATCTTTTCCTTAAAAATGGCTAACACCCACATACTTGGTCAATGTATTACTTTATGCTTCAGTTGCATGAAAGAACAACTCATGCAGGTGTTCAGAAAATGGTCTTTGGTCATGTTCCTTTGTTGCTGGTGCACCGTGTTGCTATCACAGCTTTGTATGATGCTGCCTCAGGTGAACTTTATTCAGTGTCTTTAGAGGTGGGGTCAGATCTTTCTGGAATGGAAATAAGCATTTGCTTTTCAGAGGGCTTGTAATTGTTGCTAAGTGATCCTAGTGCTTAGAACGCGACAGTTACTTTAAGTTTTTTTTCATTATGATTTAACTGGCATCCAGCAACTAGAGAGTTCTCTGTCCTCTCATATCTTGCTGCTTTAAACACAAAAGGCATAAAACAATTTTTTAAAATCATAAATGTCAGAGAAACTGCTGTTCTAACACGTGGAAGCCTTTTGTGCTTTTCACTTGTGCCTCTCATACCTTGACTGTGAGAAGTATTCGTAGTTTCTTAACCTGTACTAACATTCCCTGTACAGATTTGTTACATGAATAACCTGAGTGCAGAAAACGCAAGAAAAATGTAATAGCCTGAGAGTAAGGAAATATTGTAACATAAAGTCTCAGTTTTTATGTGGTAAAGAAATCAATCCCTATTTTTGATTGTATTGTGAGTATTATACCATTGTGGCCCTGGGACTTTGTACTGTGTTGCATATTCTGTGTTTGTAGTGTTTGGTGACAATGCTGAGTTGTCACCAAGCTTCAGCCAGTGGAAGAGGCAGAGCTCTGCACGGGTGTGGCGGGGACAAATGCAATTGGTACTTCAGCATGAGCTGAACCCAAGCAAGAGAGTTTCCTTTGTTTTTCATAGTGTGTTAGTTTGATGGGTAAGATATAGCTAGCTTCTGTGATGAGAAAAATGTTTTCTTTACTGTTTTTTTCCTCCTTATTTACCCAGAAGGTTTAGTCTTGATGATTCCCTAATGGCTTCTTCAGTGTCAGCCCTTTTGAAACATTTTGATATTCTTAATAGTTAGCTGTTGTTAGACTTCATTTTTTCCTTGATAGCTCCCATTTAAACAATTTTTTCAGAAGTTTTTCAACTTCTCCCTTTTATAAAAATAACTTTGGTTTCTAAATTTGGAATATAAAGTAAAAAATTGGTCCCTGTTTTCCTGTTGTGGCCTTTAAACTTAATTTGACAGTTGTTTTTATATCATGTATGTCGTAGTGACACCGTATATTCGTGTGCTTTTATAAAAGCTCAAAATCATAGATTCCTAACTAGTCTGGAATGTGTGACTGTACTTGGGGTGATATTTCATAGCATATGTCCTTCCTGCTATGCAGTGATTGCTTCTTCAGTAATTAGAGATTATCTTGTGATGATTTTTTTCTTGTTTTCTACAGATAAAGTGCGACACTGATTGGGTTTTTTCTCATGCATGAGATACCATGATCGTTTGTCTGGGACCACTTCCATTCTGCCTTGTATATTCCTATTGTTTATTTCTATTTAATTTGTTTAATTTCATGTCGTTTGGAATTTGGCTAGAAAATTGAGCATGGCTCGGTATTTGCAACTTTAGCTGTGTTTGCTGCATGCAAAGTTTCCTTCTGTTTCTGAAAGTCTTAAAGCCTGTAGAGGCAGAAGCTGCTACAAACCAGAGGAGCAGGCTAATGAAGATGAACAAAATAAAGGGCTCGCTCTCCTTTCAACAGGAAATTTTTTGTATTTAAGCAGCCAGGACAGGGATCAAAATGT
>VZTR01018937.1:0-32603 GCA_013400775.1 Chaetops frenatus
CCAACGGGGAGAGCGGCCAGGGACACGGACAGGGGAGCAAACCAACGCGGGTACAGAGAGAGCAGAGCTTTCTAGAATGTACCCTCCCACAGCACACAGCCAGGCAGCAGGCTGGTCAGTACTGGGGCTGCAGGATACAGAACGTGGCCATAGGAGGCAAACAGGGAGAGGGCAGTGGAGCTGGGGTAACTGACATGTGGTCCTTGAGCTTCCATGGGAGAAGCCAAACCCTAGGGGGCATCTTTCCTGGGCATCCTGATATGCCCATGGGCCTCCACACACCTCCACATTCAACTTCCATGGGCTGGGTTTTATGCAGAAGAGTGCAGAGTACCCAGGTCAAGTGGGAATCCGTCAAAGCCCGGTGGGTCCCTCTGGCAGCAGGATTGCCAAGCCAGAACTCTGTGATGCTCTGCAGTGTAAAGCTGCTGCAGTGTTTATATAGAGGCTAGGACTTGACCCTTCAGATGTGATGGTTGAAACCACAGGTTTGGCTGGGGAAGATCCTGCCTTGAGTGTTTGTCTGTATTGCACCTTTCAGCAGATCAGTACTAAAAGACTTTACTGCCTGTCCCACACAGCAAAATGCACTGGGTCAAGTGTGGCTAGTCTCTGTGTCCCAGAGAGCTGATGGATGCCAGAGCTGAGCACCAACAAGGGAACAGTGGAAGGAGCCCATATTCCCAGTCCTCAAACCATTTTGTCTAAAACTGCATTGCTGGGAAGGGAGAGGAACTCTGGGGAGACAATACTTCATCATGCCCTGGGTGCCAAGGCACCAGTGTCCAGGGTTTAGATTTGCAGCACCTGCTCTGCTGGATTTGCAGTTGGAGGCCAGTTTGCTGCCTTAATTTTTTGCAGTGCCTAATCCTTTTTATACACTGCAGAAACTACCACAGCTATGCCCCTAAGAACTGTATGGATCCCAGGTCTCAGGTCTTCTGTAAACACACAGTTTTGGTTCACAGCTGGTTGGATCACTGCTGGGTTCAGAAAAAGGGGCAGAAGCATTTCCTCCTGAGGCATAAGAAGCACTCCAACCTCTACCTCTAACCTTTGGTTTTCCTCATTGTCTGGGCCAGGTGCCACAGGACCTTGTATTCTGAGTTAGTGTCCTCCAAAATCTCATGAGAAAACAAGGATTTGCAGGAGATGAAGGAAGAAGAGGGTCTGAACTAGGAATCTAGGCCAAAAATGTGGGTGAGTAACAGCTGGCTGGGTTGTGGAGGACCCAGGACTGAGTCACATGAGAGGACAATCATGGGATGGCTTTGGGTGGTGCTGGTGCAGTGAGTGCAAGAGAGAGGGGCAAGGAGGGCAGCAGCGTTTTTGCAGACTCCTGAGAGAGGAATGAGTGCCAAGAGACACAAGAGCAGGGACTTGTAGCAATCAAGCTGGGAGAGACTGGAACTTAAATCTAAGAGCTGTAGTGTTGGAGGGAAAGGAACATTAACGTAATTTTTCTAAATCCCAGACTAAGAACCAGATTCCTTGAGAAAGCCTTCGGATTAACTGATAGCACCACACAAAATATGCAGACATAGCTTACATTTTTCTCAGGCTTTAACTACCTTAATATCTCAGATAATAGAAGGATGTCAGAAAAACTTAAACACCCAGAAGGCTTTGGAATTTGAAAAGCTCTCCCAGAACTTAATTAGACCTAGTTATTGAATCTGGAAAATTATTTCACAGTGGGCTCACATTCTTTTATTTTTTCTTTCACCCGCAGTGATCCATATTGAAGTTCACACTGCCCTGTGAGAGCCACAGAATCCCCTCCACCATGCAAGACTACCAGGTCCAGCATCTTACCTTTTGCCTGAAGTTTCAAGGAAGGTATGTTCTTCTCCAGAGCTGTAGCATACTGGATCAGCAAGGCTAGGCTTAGCTACAGGCCTTGGCTGTCAAACCCCAGGCCTGGCCTCTGTGACCTGAAGCTTTCCTACCCAGTCGATCACAATGACAAACATTTAGGAACTGAGCACTTTAACAAGTCCCATAAAGACAGTTAACATCCCATTTACTCCCAAGTTCATTCCTAGTTCTTTCTGGGGAGAAACAGATCAGAAAACAACAAAGAAACAACCACCATTTTGTGACATGTGATCCTTTTCCGATTATATCATGCACTTCAAGAAACCGGTTTTCATGAGTTATCATTTCTCAAGGGGAAGAATAACAAGGAGTGTATCTCACAAATTTTAATGGTTAGTAGTTAATTGAACATCAGATAACTCCATATGAAATCATCTTTTCTACATTTTTATGCATAGGATATTCCAAAAAGGGTAGAGGGGTCCTCTTAGTAGGAGCAAATAGGACCAAAAGATCATGAAATGAAAATATTTCACAAAGTAAATTTCTGCCTTCTGAACACCTATAGTCATATTTTTCTTTCCAAAACCTCTGAATTCAAGAAAGCTCGGTGTACCTGTAGGATCATTCATGGAGGAGCCCATAGGGGATGAGTGAACTGTGGCCACAGACTGAACTGCTGACGTATCAGGTAGGCAGCTCCCTCTTTCTTTTGTCCTACAAGTCTTTATTCTGCCTGTGTGCCCTGGAGGAGGCCAGGGAGAGGATGAGGATGCAAGAGGAGCAGATCTTCTGCTCTTGACAAGTCACAGTTCCGACTGCAAGGAAAAGTTAGCAGGAAGGTCAACAGAGTGATGACACTCGGGCATCCTGTGCCCTGTACAGCAGAGGGTACCTAAGGTTTCTTACCAGCAATTTCAAACATTAACTACACCTCCAGATTCCATCACTCACGTTGTCTGTCTTGAGAGAGAAGGGAAAGGACAGCTGTCCCTCAGGGTGACTGCCTGGTGCCCTCTGATCCAGGCTTGCATTTCTAAAACTTTGATACCCCTCATTATTTCTCTCCCTGGGGATTTCAGAGTCCACTGGCCTGTGAGTTCAGCTATCTCCATCCATTTTCCTGCATATTTAGACCATGCATGGCTTTGTCCTCCTCTCCTGCAAATGTACTGCTATTTGTACCACCCCTCTTTCCTAGCAAATGTGGGAGGCCCACAGAGATGCTTTCCCCAGTCAGGTGAACATCCTGAGCATCCCATAACCTCACTGCACTTCGGCACTAGGCTCCTTTTCTCTCTGTAATGTCTGAGACTATTGCTGTCCCTGCCTTTAATGCAATAATCAAATACTTCAGGCCTTATGTTCTGCAGCCCCACACAGATCCACCAGCACCTGAGGCAGAGTCAGGCTCTGCCCTCCCAGACCTCACCATGGGGCTGGGTCCTGTGTCCAGCCTGGCTCAGGTCACCCCTCTGGAGCAGGACAGGTCAAGTTACACCATCCAAGTGCAGAGCATCAGAGACAAGAGCTCTTCAGCCGAGCTCACCACCCTTAGCTCCATTTAGGAACAATGGGGAGGGAAGGATGTTCATATGGTATAATTCAACTAATCTCATCTATGCATCTGCTTTAGGATGGAACGAATTGTGCCTTAGATTCAGTGACTCCAGATACTCAGATTGTGGTGACCACTTTAGGTAAAGATGTCTACAAGACTGCCAGAGGAACCACACCCTGTGAGACAAGTTGCTCTGAAAGTGTGTGGTTAGCTCAGCAATCTCCTGAGACAGGTCTTTTTCTGGTTTACTGTGTATGAGCTCCAGGCAGTTTGATAATAAATTGAAATACATTCTTAAATTAAATCAGAATATTCATGCAACACATGGCACCAGGTTGAACTGAACTAGTGCACATTCTTATGTAGATAAGGGATGCGATGATATGCTTGATCTGTTATTATGAACAACTGATTAGACTGAAGTAACCTTTTTGCAATTAGCAAAATAAAGAACTTAAGTTATCAAGGAGTTCTCTTTTCTAAGACTGTCACAGTATCTATGCCAGTCTATCCAATGCTCATAATTAACCAAGAATTTCCTTATGTTGCTTTTTTACCCCTTTTTAAAAAATCTTCTTCCTTGATCTGGAGCAGTTCAGCCCTCACACATTATTCACAGTTCAAAACTGGAGCTACATCTGTTATTTCAGAAATGCTCCTGTCGTCTCCAGGCTGACACTTCTCTAGGAAGAAGGGCAACAAGGATCAGTCAGTCTGGCTGTGAATGTCTAAATATATAGGGAGTAGCTTGGTGAAAAGTCAAGGACTGCAGGATTTTAGAAAATGTTAAATGCTTTCTTTACAGGCTACACTGCTGTCACAAGAGTACAGTTACTGGGGGCAAATCAAATTAATTCAAGGCTTAGGGAAGAGTATACATTTGTTTTCTAAAACAAATCTATTATCCTCAAGGCTTACAGAATCTCCCTTGCTGTGACAGCTCAGGTCAAATTCAAGTGACTTTGCTATAAAATGAGAACGATGCACCAGATGAAAAGTATAAAAGGGGTTTATCTGTGTGAACTCCCCGCTCGGTGTATTGAGTTCACAGAGCAGTGCACAGTAGTGAAGGGATCTGAAAGGACCGTGTTCACAGAGTTACTCGGATGCCTTTTCAAAGAGCAGGCTGACAACTCGCTAGAACATGAGAATTGTGCTGAAAGATGGAATTCTGAAAGGCATCTCCACCACCTGAGCCAGGCAGGCTGAATCTGCTCTTCTAATGTCCACCCCAGGAGCTGTTCTCACCATCTGCTGCAAACACTGAATGCAATCCCCTGTCCAAAGTCAGGCATTTTGATGCTTTCTGCTCCTCTGAAAACTCAAAAGCAACAGGGCTCTTTCAGGCCTTCAGCCCTGGAGGGCAGCAGCAGAAATGCACAGGACTGGCAGCAGTGGGATGAAAATCTGCGCTGCACATTAGAATTTTTATAAAAACAAGCCTCTGGGGAATAAGCTCATTATAGGTTACTATGGCCTCATTATCTCACTATATAAGTTTAGTCCCTGAGTATTACCTCATTCGTTTCTTGTGTGCTGAGAATCTGTTGTTTCTCTCATGGTCTTTTGCCTTAGACTCCAATTAGAAGCAGTTTTGGGCAGGCACCATCTTGTGAAGACAATTGTCTGGAGGAACCTGCTCTGCAGTGGGGTCTTGGAAGTGCTGCTGTATTACAGACAGCAAACAGCCATCCCTGAGTTCCTGAGAAGTCCTGGGCTCTGTAGGTGCTTGGGCAAGCTGTGAAGTGCTCCCTGCTGAGGCAGTTCACACACAGGGCACAGGGGTGGAGTGGGCTTCCATGAAAAATAGACTCAGTCCCAGACATAAAGGCAATAATAAAGACCAAACTAAAAGGACATGGCAAAGAGATGTGTGAGAAAAAGCTGGAACCTGAGAAAGAGGAGGCAGACAGCAAAAAGTCTGCCCATGTCTCGGTGCCATGGGTGCGTAGTCTGTGAGTCACAGAGCTGCAAGGCAGTTCCAACATCACTTCCCATGGCTTTAAGTAGAGAGACAAGTGAGAACATTGAGACATTTTTCTGAGGAGGATCTGACCTACCTCTTAATCTGCAGTGTAAAAACGTTCGTGTCTAAGGGGCTAAAGAAGGGGGAAGAAGGAGCAGAATGGAAGGAGTGAAAGAGATAGTGAGGAACTTAGTGGAAGACTGACTCAGGGTTGAGACAAGGACAACTTAACTTCCAAGGGTTAAGAGGACAGCTTTCCACCCTATCAAAACCATGCCCTCATCACCATACTACTAAAAGATTTTTTTTCTTTGAAGACTAGGATCTATAAAAATGAGCGCAGCACAAGAACAGGTTTTCTTTCTGTTCTTTTATCACCAAAGACCTCAGATAAACTAAGGCAAAAGGCATAGTCCATAACTCAGTCTATATGATGGTCCCTGTGCCTGGAAAGATCACACACTTATACCCCAAACCAGACCTATAAAGACCTATAAAGTCCTTGAGAGCAAGCAGTCCAGGAGATTGTCTTCCTGGAAAAGACAGTTTTATGCTACCAACAATGATTATAATGGTCACTGGCCAAGCAAGAAGCTAGAAAAGACCCTTCAGTGACACTGCAAAGGGGTACCAAAACCCAGGTTTCTGTTTGAAATTGTGTTCATAATATAAAGCTATTGAAGAGGCCTTATGGCAGCAAAATCTAAATCTTTCATTAATGAAAGAACAGCAGATGAATAATCACAATAAAAATGTCTGTTACCATGGGACAGGGAAATAGGAACACAATGGGCATTTGATGAGTAGCGATTAGTCTGGCTCCAGAGACTATTTGGGAAATAGAGAAAAAGAATGGATTGTATTAAATGCCAAATTCAAAAGACACAATTGGGAAGCTTAGGTCAAAGAAATTAGGGATGGCTACACCAAAATGAGATGCCGTCTCTGTGGATCTATGGTCGAAGTGAAACAAGTTATGTCTATGGGCCTGTAATTACAGGGTGTTAGGCATCTCGGGGATATGGAGAGGCTGAGCTCAGGCCATGCATACCTCCCACGTGGCACTCTCTGACTTCGTGCAAGTCTTCAACCTTATTGTTTTCCTAATGCATTCCCCAAACCTCGCCGAGATATTCCCAGCTCAGAAGTCAGTGTGACATTCCCTGCCCGAGGGGGACTCCACAGCTGACACAGAGCTAACTTGCCCCGTGTTGAGTCTCACACAGCAGCGTGGCTGGCTGGCAGCTCCACGAGTGACTGGAGCCCTTCTGACATCTCCCTGCATGAAGTGGGACCTCCTGACCTAGTGACAGCCAGGGAAGAAGCAAAAGGAAAAGGAGATGGATGTGACAGTGCCAAGTCACTGGACCACCCATGCTGACACAACTGGGAAAATCTAAGAGAAAACCATAACTATGAGAAAGAGACAAATACTGGAGCAAAAGCACCTCTTTGGGGTGGCTGTTTCCTGTCAGCAGAGTGGGCAAACACTGGCTTTAGAGGAAAAGCCATGGCAAGTGAAGGTCTCACTTCATGATGTACTCTGCTTCACTGTGGGGATAGGCAAACTACAGGGTAGGATCAAAAACGAATGGGAAGAGGCAGAACAGGTAATACCATCATTTGATAATAACTGACTGATAATTCTGTATGGGACTGTAATTAAAGACAGCAGAACCACCATACCTGAAGTGCTATGTAAAAATTGTGTTGAAACGAACCCAGGAAGCTCATTTGCCTAAGAAAAGGGACAGAGACATTTTACACTACTTCAAAGGAGAGGGACAACTGAAGATGTTAAAGCTTTTTCATGTACACCAAGAACAGAGTCAATTCAAGTAAACCTATCTACATAAGCAGCCCAGAGAAAATTGTCCTTTGTCTCAACAGCAACAGATTTGTTCAAGCTGCTAAGGAATCACATTCCCGTGCCTCTTCAATGAACTTTATATTATATTCCTCATAACCTTTGGCAAAGTTTGGTAGAAAAAGAAGATAGGCAGAACAAATCTTTCAGTAGATATGGTAGCAATATAGTGATGTATAACAGTGGGCCACACTTCACAGGGTATGACTGGGGTTTTTTTTATTGGAATACACCTAAATCATCATAATCTTTATGGGAAACAATCTAGCCAACAAAGCCATTACTGAAGTATGCACCAGACACTAACCAATACAGCACTATTACTTTTTGTACAACACTGATCAGTGCATGGACATACACCTACATTGGGCTATAAAAGGACAATATCTGCTTGATAAGAAAAATAATTTTAGGTCAAACAAACACAGGAATTTTTTAGAATTTGCAATTACAAAGCAAGAAAACAAAAGACAAGGAGACTCGATCTGAAACTTTTGATTTAACATATAATGGAACCCTTCATTTCAGAGTAGTCCCTGCAAATGTTTATGCTTCTTTTTGAAGTTCTTGAGTGAAAAAAAGTTTCTCATTAAAAGAATAAACAAAGTTTATTTGTTAAAACATCAAATCCAGAAGTTCTTCATCTGGTTTCTCAAGGACATCAGAGTGTCAAAGAGAAAACTTTCTCGAAGAACGAAAGTACTTTTTAATTAATCTACCTGATCTACTCTCATCAAACCATTCATCTTTTTAAGCCCCGTCTTTAGAACAAATATCTTACGTGTAAAGAGAAAACCTCCACTCTAGTTAACCTGTTCTGATATTTTGTCAGAACACTGACAAATAGGATTTGCTCTATAAAAAAATCTCATACCAGAGAAGCTGTAGATACATATAAAAGAAGAGATAGGGAGAAGCCTTAGAGGGCCATCTACCAGGGAGGAGATGCACATGGGCACAGCAGCAGCAGTGCTGCCTGCAGAGGTACTGGAGGAGACAACTCAGTCAGGCTGGGGGAGCTGGTGCTGAGCTTTTGGCTTTTGTGATCTTCAAGAGGTGTGGCACTGCTGTGCAGCTCCCCAGGAGATGGCTGATTATAAGCAAGAAGTCTGTGTTGGATGTCAGTTTTTATTTTTGTTGTGTTTGACCAGGAAGGTGTGGGGCAAAAATCACTGTAGAGGGCTCTGGCTAAGCCAGGTTTTGTCCAGGGACACATGCTGACAGAAGCTGGTCTCTGGGTCTTAATGAACTACTTTTGCTGTTTCCTCATCTCCATGTGGTGTATGGATCACTCAGCCTTGTCCTGAACCCCTCAGGTTCATCTTAAAGCTAAACAGATGGCAGCATGGCAGCTCCAGTGCTAGTTCTGCAAATCCAAGTGAAATCCTGGGATTCACAGGGACGTGCAGGGTCCACTCCTTCTTCTATGCTCAGGTGGATCTCTGCAGGCTCAAAACCTGGTGTTTCATATTACATATGGGTGCTATTTTCCTTCTCCTCAGGAAGTCTTTATTCTCAGTGTGCTGGTTACAGGCTCATTCAAAGCAAGGCGTGCAAGCTGATCTCTGAGCTCTCTGTGCCGGCAATGCTTAATCACATCCCACTCTAAAAGAAACCATCTGATGTCAAGATTTGGATGATAAGAATATGGGACAGATTAGTCATGGAGGAGCTGACATACACAGAGCTACAGCAACGAGATTATCTTGATATGGCTGCCCTTCTCAGGATGTGGACACAGAGAACTCTAAATACCTAAAAAACAGAGACTTAATTCCTTTTGCTTCTGCTAATAAATGTCCTGTCCTTTGCTACATGGGAACACCACCCTCTGCAGCAGATGCATACAATTAAAGCATAAAAAGTATAAGAAAGCTGCTGTAAAAGACTGTATAGATCATGGCTTCAATTCACAAGGTCCTGCCTTTCAAACCATTTTGGTTTCATTTTTAGAGATAATTATACTCTTTGTTGTTTGCAAGCAAATATTGCAAAACCTGTACTCTATGGTCTTGGAACACACATATGAAAACTGTCATCATTTTTAATTAAATCAGTTCTTAGATGAGCAGTATAAGTCTTAATCTGGCAAAGTGCTCAACAGTGTGCCCATAGTGAAGTGTGGGGGTAATTCCAGCAAAATGTGTTGGTGGGATGAACTAGAACCAGGTTAATGAGCCTGGCTCATTAGGAGTTGAGACAGGACCCAGAACATGAGATGGGTGCAACCAGTTCTAGAGAATCCCCTTAAGCTGAAAGAATACCTCTTCTCCCTCCTTCTACCCCACACCAAAAAAAAAACCCCAAGCAATCCAAAACCCTGATACAATGCAACTGGAGTATGTACCCTTTTGCCTTCTGTCAGGAGTGGCCCCCAAGTACCAATGTGGCCTGGAAAAAGACAGGATTTCCTGAGAAATCTTAGGGGTATGAGATGATGTGCTCCCACCATGGTAATGCCACTGGGGAGGACAGAGTTTTTTCTCTTTCAAAGAAACTTTATCAGCTTGGAACAAGCACTTTCGTTTTCATGCTTCCTAAAGAATCCAATGCATATTGTCCTTCCTGTTTTCCTGGATGATGGAGAAGGGACATTTCCCCAGACTTATGCATCACTGCTGATAACACCACTTTGAAATTCACTAACAAACCATCAGGGCCATAAAATCTCCTCTTCTACATTCTAAGAGTATTTTAAGATGCAGATACTCCAGATAGCTAAAGGTGTCAGGACCCAGAAACCAGCAGGAGTTCGGTAAAATTCCACATGTCTTGCATTTGTAAAAGTTACCTTAAAACCACAAGGGAAACTGATCCCATAAGAGACCTTGGTGCAGGTATTCTTTGTACAAGGATGTCAGAGCAAAACAATTATGTCTTGTTTGCCAGTTACCTGTACTGCAGACTTCAGCATATGAATGGAATCTTGAATTAAATACTGATGTTTAGAATGCTTTAATTAATTTTCATAGGAACTGATTTTGAAAATCTCATCAATAATAATGTGAGCACTTTTCCCCTTCTACCAGGCTCAGTCTCCAGCAAAAGATTAGGTTAATATTACACAGGGCAGTCCTGAATTAGGCATTAGATTCTTGAAGATCTTGGCAGCTTTTAGCTAGCACTCCATTTTTTGCTTTTTAATGGTTTGTTTGTAAATACACAGATCCTGAATTTGTGTAATTAATTGAGAATATTTATTTTCTCCATCCCTCAAAGTTATCAACAGCTGGAAACCTTGCAGTTGAAACAATATGAAAGCTGAAGGCAAAAGGAAACAATATGAAAGTTAGCAATCTTAAAAATTTTGTAAGTTTTTGGTACATTTCCCAATTTCTGAATGCTTGTTTGGGAATGCCTTCCCTGGCCCTTGACAGGACTTGCTAGGTCAGGGATATCCAGCTATACTGTGCTAGCTGATACCGAATTCTTTGCTTCCAGAGTAGGGATATGTTTTAGTTTAATCTCCAGAAGGAAGATGTGTGAAAGCTGGGTTTGCTTGGGCCCTGCAAGGCACAGGGTGATGATGAGTAATGACTGCACAGCAGGACTGCTCCAGCTCAGAAGCCAGATGAGGAACAAGCTTTTACCTTTCCACATCATTCCTCTTGCAACTAGACATTTAGAAAGCTTTAAATGTGGAGGGTTTTTTTTCTTTGGAACTACTCAAGAACGTCAGATTATGGACATCTTCTGGTCATGAGTGTGTTTTTGATGTCTTGCTACACATGCACACAGAACACAGATGCCTAAATAGTCTCAATCATAACAAAGGCATCACATTTCAAAGCAAGTGAGGCCCAGATGATATTTTTAAATTCAATTCTCCTTTATGCATCTTTCTTGGGTGTTTATATGAATTAAGCTCCTAATCTTCTGAGCTTTGCCCACCATATGTTATTAGAGCAATTGGTTTTGCAGTAAATCTTTGATTTCATTACAAGAGACCACGGTCAGAACTGTTCTTTTAGGACTCTAAATGGCTGTGATGGGCTGTTCCTTCATTGTTACCTCCTTAACACAAATCCCTCAAAACCTGTGTGTGGGAGAGACAGCCCATTCTCCAGCAAACTCCTTTCTTAAAAGCCCTTTGGCAATCTGGGGAAGAAGAGCAAGCCATTCATGCTATGGAAATGAGATGAAAAGTGAGACTGAGTAGCAGAAAAAGGTGTTGCTCAGGGAGATGCCACACCAGCAGAGCCCCTGACCAGCCCAGGATCCACCCTTGCCATGTCCCATCCCTCCCCTCGCTGGCCTGTGCAGGGCAGTGGCACATGGGGAGCGTGGCCAGACTGATGCTGGGATCAGGCTCCTGCCCTGGGCTGGGGACAGGCACCTTCCCTCACAAACAGCCTTGCGTGACCAGAACTAACGAGGCTTCAGTGAACAAAGCTTTGGAGAAACTGCGATGCTGCACTTTGTTCCACAAAGTTTATAGTTCCTCACCTCTGGCCCCTTTTAATGCTATAATTGCTCTCTTAAATTTCTCTTTATTTAACGTCACCCAGTCTGTCTTCTTTTGTTACCATTTATTTAACTAAAACAGGCAGAGGCTGATATTGAAGGCAGGAATGGAGCCAGCATGTTAAAACCTGCTTTTAATTTAAGGTTCTGGGGCTAGTTTCCTAGCCATTACCACATTTCAGAGAAAATGAATTTTCTTTCTCTCTGTCAAACGATGGCTGATCTAGATCTAATTAGGGTCAGTTTCACCTAAAGATGAGTCATTTACATTCTGAATATATGGCTTCCAAATTATCGTTTTGGTTTAACAACAGACATGAATAAACCCGTGCATATCTTTTTTAGATGGCACTGAAGATAAAATCAGTGGCTTTTCTTCCACAAATACCTTTCCCAGCAAAAAGATGGCAGCTGAAGGATGGCAGGATGAAGAAAAAAAGATACAGTTCAGGATAAGGACAAATAAGATCAAAGGTAATTGGAGAATATAGTTTTCTGAGCTGCAGAAAAGGTGGCCTATTTAAGATTTACTGGAAATAAAAAGCTCTGAGTGTTCAGACACTTAAAGATAAATTTTTTTACAAAAACCCCTAGGTGTGCAGGGCAATACTACTTTTCTTTAAGCATAATATGGGTACAAAACATATTGCATTTGAAGCAACTGGAAAAAAAGAAATCATACAACACTGCAATTCTGGAAAGTATTGGCAAATGCTTAACGCAGTGAAGAGAAAAAGTCTTATTTTAAAACAAGTCAAAATCCCATCCCTTTTTCAGCTGAGAACCGTTTGTGTAATCAGTATGTCTTGCAGCAAAATTAAAAGAACAAAACTATATAATACAGCATCTTGTAGCCTTACTTTGCCAGCAAAGCCTTGGAAACATGAATTTATGTTATCACTCTCATTTATACTCTGCACCTCTCTTTGGCACCCATTTCCTGCTGCTTCCACTATTGTACTTTTTCACTGGATGAACAAGAATCAGCACTGGAGACACATGTCTCTGTCCTCTGCTCTGAGACCTGACCCATTACCAGGATAACACCAAGGCATTCAGCTGCAACTAATGGAGGTGGCTGGGACAAAAGCACTTCAGTGCTGGGAAATAACAAGATCACTGAAATACACCGTGGAAATTAAATCTCACGCTGCTTCTTATACGATCCAGTAATAAGTAACATAACCTTGTTATTTTGTGTTTTAAATAACTTGGGTCAGCAAAAGAACTATTATTTTGTCAGTGTTTACTTCCTCAGAGGAGGTGTTATCAGTGAATTCACAAGTAAATGCTCATCAGAAGTGCAGAACCCTCTGCTGTTCAGTGCGATTAAGCAAAGCAGACTTTTGCTATCAGCAAGGGGAAGCTGAGTTATTTAGGGCAGCCTATAAATCAGTCAAACACCAGGGCTATCTGGCATCACTGGGATCCTGAAGGCTTTGCAGATCCTTTTCCCACAGTGTTCCTGCTGCAGAACAGCAGCACTGGTGTCTTTTCACAAACCTGGAAGATTAAGAGCATCTTTCAAAAATGAGCTCTTAGGACTGAGTTAAATTTTTCTTTTCACCTTAAAAAAAAAAAAAAGATAAAAAGACTTGTAATCATTGCCACCTGTTTTGGTGGAGATTTAAAGGAGTAGAATGAATCACGGAACTCAGAGATGCAGTAATATTGCTTGTTGCTTTACAAAGAAATAGGGATAGTCCAGGGTTATATCTCTTACAAAATTTTGAATCGTTGCATTTTCCCAGGGGTCTGGAGCTTTTTGTTCATGTAAGAACTCAGCAGTGTAAGTACATTCATATTTGGACCATTTCTGTGATTTCATTGAAGGTCAGAGTTCCACCACTCACCACACAGTCCCTGCCCAGCAAAGCATCAGCAAGGTACAGAACCTGTGCCGAAGACAGTGTGAAACTGTGGGGTGTGTCTATGTGCAGCTCAGGACCAGGGTCCTGCAGGAGGAAACCCAACAGGCCAGAACTGTTTATGCCAAGAACAGTGTTTTCAGCTCCCCTGTTTGAACCCTTACCAAACTGTAGTAGCAAAGCAAGGAAAACAGCTATATGGATCTGAATTGAAAATGTTCATCCCCTTATCTGAAAGCTGAAGAGGTGTGTTTCCACCTTCTACAGACACATGGCAGTGGGAGGTGAGAGCCCATGTAAGTGCCGAGGTGGCTCAGAGAGCAGCAGCAGCAGCAGTGTGCTTTCCAGTGCAGAGGAAGGCATGCACAGGAGTCTAATTGAAGCCTTCTGAGAGTGAATGGCTGTGCAAATTCAGTTACAGTTTTCAGCAGGATGGTTATCTTACTTTAATCAACTGGAAGCAATCACTGTCTAAACTAGTCTCTGTTAACTTTGCATGCAGTTTCTGTTCAGAACAACCAAACTCCTGCTTGAAGCCTCAGCAATTTGAGTCAACCATACTTCAGTAAAAATAATTTCAACATTATGCCACAACTTACCCAAGAACAAAAAATTCATCCCATGCCAAACTCATCCTTGGTTCACCACTAAACTGTGTGAAGTTATTCCGGCCATGGTCTTGACATAGAAGTGGTTTAAGTTTCCAGGCTGGTCGAATTTACTGCTATGTCTGATATTCTGTTTCACATATATTGAGTACTTGTCTCTTTGATCTTGTGAGCTGTTTATTTTGTATCTGCCTTGTTATTGTGGTTCTTATTTACAAGCTGCAGCCTGGCATTGCACGCACACTGGCCCAGGCATACACAGATGTATAGACCAGATCATTGCTGAGCTTGATCAACTTTTACTTCTAAGAACTTTTCCATCTTCTTTGACAAAGTGTTGTCTCCTTCAAACAAGCATTGCAGTTTACAGAAACACTGTTAAGAAACAAAAGATTAGGCTCAAATACTGCATTTTCAGCTAAGGCTTGCCTGGGAAGGCAGTCAGCTCCCAGGCAGCATTTTCAGTGTGGGTGTGCAAATATCTTGACTACACCACCTATATGGCATGTTGAGAAACTTCATGAAACAGAAAAGGCAAAAACTTACTTTAGAGAAAAGAACCAAAATAAAATAAAAGAAAAAAAACCCAAAACCCAAGAATAAAACATTAGGAAGATGTAAGAACCCAAACCATGAAATAAATCTTATAAACACGTAAAAAAGAAAATTTCTAGGGGCAACAGCCCTTTAAGTTGTGGCTTCATAATAACAAACAATGACAAAGGTTTGTAATTAGATGGTGACTTTCATCTAAGAAATTCATCAGCTCTTAACCATTACTGAGTATTAATTTGACACCACTTCTCACAAGTGCACAGCTGCTGTGTTTGAAGGAGAGGAGATAGGGAAGTGTTCACCTAGGAGCAGCACATGTCTGAACTGCAGTTGTTCAGACTTTTAAGGAAAGCTTACCTAAGTGTCTGCCCCTAAGCTGAACTAAAACATCTGCAATCCAAAACCTTTCCTGCTTACTCATTCATGTTGTTAAAAATGCCCATACTTTCAGGCACCTTCTAACTCCCACTCATTTGCCTCAAACCAGAGTGATAACACAGGCGTGGAAAGGGCTGTTACGGCTGTGAGTTTAATTGTAATTCAAATATACCTGGATATCAGAACAGCTTTTGATCTAGAGGTAAATACAAGCAAATTGACCTGACTTAAGTTCATTTCAGACACGTAGCTGCAGAAATGGATAGGAAAACGCCTTCACTTGAAAAGATATTAGTGGCCTAATGTGCATGACAAGATCCCAGAAGACTTCACGTGCACGGAGGTACGGCCAGTTGAGCCATCACTCAGGCATTTCCTGCATGCCCTGTCTTTAGGAGACTCTTCAAAGATTCCTAGGCATCTCCCTCACACTCTCTCAGGGCTTTTGGTAATGCTCTCTGGGCACGGAAACCATTAGCATGAGAGGCAGTGAAGCCTTGTGAATTTTTTTAGGGAGCCAGACCCTCTCAGTGCACATCCTTGGGCTGCCACTGATTCACTCGATGTTAGGCAAATGCCTTTGCCTCTCCATTTGGGATAGTGAATACCTTTGTCAGGCAGCTGTCAGCCAAGTTGACTCAGGGCTTTAAAGACAAATCATGCTAAATAGGCATTGATTTATAGACAACTCCCCATCAGCTGGGGAAATACGGGGCTGGGATTCCTGGTACTGTAAAACTCGTGAAGCATGATGCACAGATACCTGAGCAACTTGACAAAAGCTCAGCTTTGGTCCAGGCTGGCTCTTGCAGAAATCCTTCACTTCTGAGCACCTGGTTGTTGCAGGGTAAATTCACTGGGAGCCGAGCCCAGGCTGCCTCCACGGGCAGGCGCTGCTCCGTGCCAGAGCAGGAGGATTTCCGGCACCCCGGAGCGTGAAATATTCAACGAGATGGTTCAAGGCTCTGCCTCCAACTCCCTCCCACCCCCCAGGGCTAATGCCAGCAGCTCTGGTTTGGCTGACTCTAGTTGATTTTGCATTCAGGTGTCTTTGCATCATCATCATCTCCAGAACCTGTAAAATGCCAGCAGTGATACCAAACTGGTCGGGCAGGTAACCAACTCCCATCCACCAGCTTTTACTAGCGCTACTCCTGGCCACACTGAAGTGAGGCAGCTTCCAGACTGTAAGGACTGTGAGGTCTGAGAGGTGCTTGCTTCTCTTTTGTTTTATACTTTTTCTATTGGGCTGGACTGTGAATGAGAAACTGTTCCATGTTTGGAGCACTAAGATGGAAAGTCAAGGGAAGAATGGAGGGGGCAAACTAAACACACACTGCCTATCTCTTCTTGGCACAAATATCAAATGCAGGGGCACAGGAAGGGACAAAGAAGCTTGTCAGAATAGGTGTGGCTGCTCTAACAGTGTCCAGACCCAGCAAACATGCCTTGCTGAGGTGCTAAATGAGGCAATGAGGGTTATACATACACATCACCTCACAGTGCCAAGGAGATGAGTGCATGCCTCTAGCCTGTGGCTGCCTTCAGACTTTCCCTTTTGTTGCTGTTTGTCTGTCCACCCTCAAATAACCACTCAACAGTGTCTTGTGGTTGAGGAGCTATAGGGCAATTTGCTAATGTAAAACATAACACGTGGAATTGCCCTGCTGCTCACTTATCTGAGACCAGAACTATTTTTTTCCAAGCTGATGCTCAGGCTGACCTGTTTATGTGAATGTGTTCCCACAGCTCATTCTCATGTCAGAAACATGGATTAGTCTCATAATGTTAAGGTGATTAGTCAACATCACAGGCCAGACCTGGCCCTCGATGTATGGTCTTCATTGGCCTGATGAAGAGCTGTAGGGAAGGGGTCACAGATATTTTTAAACCCAGGGTCTAAAAGCCCAAAGATTGACAGGCTTTGTATGTGTGTGCACATGTCTGACTTGGTACAGGCTCTATGCTGCAGAACTAAGAAATCTCAATTTACTGTTACAGCCATCAGGAGCTACCATGACCTAACTGCAGGCTTTGCAGTCCTGTGTGCCCCTAATTTAGAACTTGTGTTATCTTAAAAAAAAAAAAATCCTAATCCCAGTTCAGGGAAACAGAGACAGGCACTGTTGGCAAAGGATGCCAAAAATAGAGAAGGGTCTACTGATGCCATGTGATGACAGATGTCTGCAAACTCACCAAATACCATTGTGGATCTGTGCCCAGTAGAGTCAAAGGCAAGATCCTGAAAAATAATTCCCAGCCTATAGGAAAAACTTGGCACCTTTTCAGATTAATCCAAAAAAATTCACTGGGAAGCTTGATAAATCAAAAAAATGCTGAACAAATGGATACAATAAATTCTGCATTTCTCTGTAGGAATTGAGTGCTTATCCAGGGCTGCATTGGAAGAACCACTACCCACTACAGTTGTAAGTCCCTCACAAGCTGTAGTGGGAGGAATTCTCATCTCTCGCAAGAAAATCCTGATAATCATGCTCCAGAGCAACTTCTTGTAGGGTTCTTCCATCCTACTCCTGAAGGTGGGCACAACACAGCCAAGGACACAAGAGTCAGTGGACAAAAGAGGGCAAACAAGAAGCCTGGCCCTGCCAGAGCACTGAGATCCCTGGGCTCTTGCTTCCCTCTTCCTGATGCTTTTTGTGTGATGAGATGAAAAGCCAAGAGACCTGGAGATAAAGTTCAGCAGTCCAGTGGGTTCAACCACCTGAATTCTGCTTGCTTCTTGTTTCAGACACCTCAACACCTTTGCTGAGGATCTCCCATTCCTTGCCAGTTGTGGCTTCTTACTGACTTTCCATTAAATCAGTTTCATGTGATTTCATACAGTCTTGCCCCAAAGATGCCAGTGATCTTGACTGTGCATTTATTCATCTCAGGGTCTGAGAAGAAGTAACAAAAATACCCAAGTCAGTTTCGGCTTGTGGGATCTCAACTTCCCAAGGAGTTTTCCTGCTGTTAGCTGAGCCCCCCAGTTCATTAGTAAGGTATGATGATGATTCAGGTAAACCCAAGTGTTCTGCTGACTTGTCATACCAGCTCATGTTTCTGTGCTGTGCCTTTCCAGGTTGCCTGACTGGACAGGTACCAGTTCACAGCAGCTTCCTTTGAAGCTGTAATTTGCAGCCTGGATGCACAACTACACCCAGGACCATAACTGGATTCACAAGGCCTGGGAAAAGACTGTAGGAATGGATGTACGTTGCTCTCCTCCCACACTACCCTGCAGAGCTCAGGGCTACAGTTTAGCACTGGTGAGTATGAATTTAGTCCATCTGAATTTAGTCCTGAGTGATGAAAGCTCTGGGCAGGAATCTGCATGTCCAGTTGGGTTGTAGCATGCTAAGAACAAGAGCAGGGATCTTAAATGCTGAGTTTATCAAGTGGCGTATCCATTCAGATCTCTAATCCTTCTTTTTCCAGCCTCTCCTGCCAACCATAGGAGACTTTTACCTCAGATCCCCTGGCTTGCCATGCCTCTGCAGAATGTATTCACCAATAGAAAGGAGGAAGAAACATTTAACAAAATCTGCCTATTTTTATGGCCCACTGCAGACAGAACAAGGTGTCTTCATTCTGACATCTCTGCTGCTCAGATGTGCTGCTGGATGTCTCTGGTGCATGACTGGCAAACAGGCACTTTTCCCATGACAAGCTGTGCTTTCCTGTGACATGGTCACATTTCTGCTGTACAAATCACATTCTGCTGTAAAAGATTTTTTACAGGCTGATCAGTCTCATGTGACCTGAAGGTAGGCATGATGTGACAACCCTTTAATGTTTTTTCACTAAGTTTTTTTAAAATCCAGTACTATTTCAGTGAATCTAATGCAACATTCAGGACATTTTGAGTCCATCTCTAATATGTTCAGCATTTTTGCTGTTAACACTGGTGGTGATGTTTTACAGTGATACCATAATGAGGACACAAACTGTAACTTTTACCCCACTGTAACTGTAACTTAAACCTCACAGATGCATCTTTCTACTTGTCTACATCTGGAGCGGCATTACTGAAACTCAACTAAATGGTCACACACAGCTTATGCTCCCATAAAGAAATTTGCCTAAACTGAAATATGGAGAACAGCCTCACACTCCTTGTCAGAAGCTGATTTGGATGAAATGTTGAAAGCCAGTATCTAGAAACCCATGAAATCAACTCCAAAATCACACTGGCTTAAATAATTGAATTTCTGATGAAAGACCTGTTTCAGTCATATGACAGCATCCCTTCTACTGACCCCAGTAAGGTTTGCATCAGACCCCTTTCTTTCCTGATTTTGTGTCTCAACATGCAACATGTGAGGCCCTCCAGAGTCTGAACATGGTCTTGTATCTGGATGCAATAAAAGCTGCAATAAGACCCTTGTGGTGTCTCTTGTGTAATGCTCAGCTTTAAACAATACATGGAGGGACGATGTTTTTATCTCCATTCTGTAGAAAACAGGGATTAAAGTGGGTTGCAAGACTTCTCTTAAACAAAGAGCTTGAGGGGGTGGAACGAGTAAATCTAAGCATGATAAGTGTGGGTCCATGACTAAAGAGAAATCTGCATTTCTGGTATAGTAGGCAGATAAGGCTCCTTGGCAGGGCTACAGGATAGTGCTTTGCTTCTTCTGGAAATAAAATGTACCATTAACAACAGTTCTAAAAGAGAAGGAGGAGCAGGAGGAGGAGAAGGTGGAGAAGGAGAGACCCACCAAAGAGCAACAGTTTTTAGCCAGATGATGCATTTCCCATGAAGTACAGGAGCTGTTATGTTCTGGCACCCTCTCCTAGTATTGGCCAGGAATGCTTTGGTAAAGCTGGGAAGGCAGATTTCCACATCTCATTGCAAGAGACATGAAACAAACCCCCCAGGCAGATTTCCACTGGCAAACAAGCAGATGCAGCATAGAAATAAATAAATAAATCACTATTAAATCATGCTGGGAAGAATATCATGGCTTGGCATGCAGACATCTCTATCTGGAGAAGCCAATGCTTGTCAAGTGAAAACACAAGAAACTCCCTACCTAACCTGCTACTGGGAGCTGGTTATTACAGTGGCAAGGTTCAACAAGGATGCAACAAAGCAACAATTCTAAAAGCTCGAACTAACCATCTCACCCCACTGAACAGCTTTGCACCTGGGCCTCCGTTCCAGAAAAACCTTCAGTGTTTTGGATCTGTCAAAAGCAGACTTCAGGAGCCCAAGATCCAGGCTTGAAATCTCTTCCTCCAAGTTGGGAATAGTTGGATCCAGTTTCTGGGGTTGGCTGTCTTTACCTAAAACAAAGAAACACCAACTGTGTGCTGACATGTGCACCCTGCTGTGGTCTCAGGGCCCTGCTTAGGCACATAATATGGAAATTCTTCTTCCAGTGGGATGATGTCTAAGTAGCACCCTGCCTACTTGTACGGGATGATAGAGCTGGGAACACTCCATGGTGCTAATCCTCCAAAATCCTTTTTAAAAGCCAGTTTCTGTGTTCATAAACAATGTAATAAATTTGACTTTTCAGAGCTGTTGTGTTTCCTATGCAGACTCCTTACCGGGCTTGTTAAATTTTGGTGCAGTTTCATAAGAAAGAAAGAATAAATATCAAAGAGGTGGCAGCAAGGGCTTGGGGAGATTTTAGTCATGTGTGGAAATAATTGATTGGGTTAGTTAAGAAGTTTGAGACAGACTTTTCTCAGCAGTGCCCAGTGACAGGACAAGAGGCTATGGGCACAAATTAAAATACAGGTAATTCCACTTAAACACAAGAGAATTTTTTTTTTTTACTGTGGAAGGGGTCAAACACTGGTGCAGGTTGTCCAGGGAAGCTGGAGAGTCTCCATCCTTGGAGATACGAGAACCCCAACAGCACACAGTGCCAGACAGCATGCTCTAGCTGACCATGGCGTGAGCAGGTGGTTGGATTGGATGGTCTCCAGAGGTGCCTTCCAACCCCAGCTGTTCTGTGACTCCAGGATTTTCTGATGTGTGAGATGCAGACCTCTCCAGACCCTCTGGGATGCTGTATTTACTGTGCAGCCCACGGGTTTGCCTTCTCATGTAAAGTCTGTCTGACCCAGTGAGGCTCTTGGGAGAAGCCGGGCATGGCTTCCAAAGAGGCCGAGCCCTGGCTCTTTTCCCTTGGCAGAGGAGCACAAGCCCCCAGAGAACTGCTGCGCTGTGTCAGGGGCTGGCAGCGATCCGAGCCGTGTGCCCGCGGCGGTCTGAGCGGAGCTTTGCAGAGGGAACGGGCAGGGCAGAGCTCAGCCCGCCCGCCCAGGCACAGCCTCGCCCCCGGCCCTCTCCCCAGGAGGGCAGCTGGCATGGGGCAGCTGCTGCCTCTGGTCCTTCCTGGAAACACCATCCAGGAGTGCCATCTGCTGGGTCCCGGCTGTGCAGCCGTGGGAGCTCCTGGAGTTGCCCCCGCACAGGTGTTGGGAGGCAAGGGAGAGCTCCAGATCCCAGCAGGCTCTCTCCTCTCTTCCCAGGCTGGCTGGGCTTGCCTCTGCCGAGGGCCATGAGGGAGCCTGTGCCAAAGAAGAGCTGACTGCTTTTACACAACCTGATAGTCCCTGAAATGGGAAATAAGAAGAGAGTTAGTCCAAGGAAAGCATGCTTTTAAAATCATTACTCCATCATGTTACTCCGTGGAACTCAGAAAATCACCCCCAGGGGCTTCCAGCTCCTCCCAGCTGAGTGGTTAGGATGATAAAATGGGATCACTCTGCAGTGTTAATCCCGTGAAATCCAGCTTTTATGTTCATAAACAATTTAAATACCTGTAGCATTTTCAGAGCAATTTTATTTCTATAGCAGGATCCATACCAGTCCCAGTACTAGGGTTCCCTCTGATGTGACACCCTAGAGAGTATCAGATTCCCCATCTCTCCTTCTAATCACTGCACCCCAGGCCAGGCACTGTCAGTGGTGGATCCTGGGGAGGGAGGAGTGGATCAGGAGTGCCACAGTGTGGGGAAGAAATCCTGCATGGTTGCTGCCCAGAGGCAGGGAAACCTCACAAGTGAAATCTCTGGCAATTATCAATGATCTGCCTTTTTAACCAACTTGTCCAACATCTAGACTGGTGAGTCATCCCCTTCTGGTTTCAAAATCACAATATCTAAGCAGCAAATTGGAATCCAGGGGTGGTATTCAGAACAAGTCTCTGGTCTGCAGTACTTGGTTTGTCAGCACTGCCTTAGCCATGTGGTTTGACAGCTAGGAGAAGGTCTTTCACTGAGAAACATGGCATGTTGGTCCGTTTTGTCCCAGATTCTGGGGCTCACTCCACGGACAGGCTGTGACTTCATTGCCTGCAGTTCCTTGACAGCAAGTCTAGGTCTCAGGCTGCCATCTTGGAGATATTTTCTTGGGAAAAAAAAGAAGAAATAAAAAAAGCATTTGTGTTGACAAACAGGGAACAGTCACAGGAAAAGTTATCATAGAATCATGGAATGATTTATGTTAGAAGGGACCTTTGAAGACCATCTAGCCCAATTCCTAAATAGATTACTGCTGGAGACACAGTATGCATCTTCCCACTGGTGAGCCTCCAGCCAGCTGTGGGTAGCCAGGTGTAGACACCTGACCAAAGCTCTGCAGCCCGCTGCCAGCGCTTTGCCACCACCACTGTCACATTCCCAACAAAGGGGGTGAGGAACCCCTTTTTTCCCACCTCAGCCTCGTGGGGAACTAGTCTCAGCCTGTCCCAAAAGCTTGAGACAATATGAGCTGTGGAAAGGAGCTGCTAAATCTTTCTGAGGGCAAGAAACCAGATTTTTTTGTGGTCTTTTGGAGAAGGAGTACGTAAGATATGCTGTGCTGGTCTACGTGTGGTTGCCCCCATCCCTGAGAGAGTTGTGCTGACACAGAAAAAACTCTGTGTGTAAGGAAGCATATTTCTGAAACAATGAATAATAGAACCCATTTGGAAATTATATTTAATTAAAACAGTTCAGCAAGGTGTTAAAGCAATGTGGCTTTGGGCAAGTGTGCATCAGCAGCAGATAAGAGGTATCTGGATTAATGGTAAAAGTACAGGGAATATTCTTCCATACAATACTGAAATAGGTCTATTTAGAGAATGTTTCAAGTACTAAACTACTGTGCACGTTTTCTTATCACTTGTGCTACCAACATTGATACATCTGATTTTAAACAAAAGAAGACCATTCTTGATTCACTGCTTTTATTATTTTACAGGAATTAGAGCTGTGAAATTGCAGTTCCAGTTTTTAATGAAATTAAATATTCTTTTCTCAAATGAACAGTTTGAACAGGTTTATTCTGATGTAATCTAGACTGAATCCTGTGTTTACAGAAGCTCAGTGGCATGTAGGCTTGTATCAGACATTGAAATAGGATCTTTCTCCAGTTCTTGGTTTCAGTATCCTGCCTTCAAGTCAATTAGTGGTGGGTGGGCACTGGACTGAAGTACACACCAAAAAGACCCTGATATAGCAAAGCTTCAGGATCTGGTTAAGCTTATGCCTGCTTTTTTGATCCCAGAAAATGTGTAGCAAAGTGTTTCATCAAACTGGACCCCGAATAATCTCTTCAAATGATGAGGTAAAGCATAGGCAAATGAGGGTGGGTAAGAGGGAATTCTGCCCTTCTTTTCTGTAGGGTTTATGGGGGCACAGATTACATATGATCCAGAAGTTCCCCAGGCAGGGGAAAGGTGTCAGAGCTGGCACAGGGGGCTGGTGTCACCAGCCCTGAGCTGAGTTGCATGAGGACAAACCTGGCTCTCACCCACTGCTGGGGCTCTGTACAAACTGGGGTGCTGTACAAACTGGGGTTCTGTAGAAACTGGGGCTCTGTACAATCTGGGGCTCTGTAGAAACTGAGGTGCTGTAGAAACTGGGGCTCTGTACAGTCTGGGGCTCTGTACAATCTGGGGCTCTATAGAAACTGGGGCTCTGTAGAAACTGGGTTGCTGTAGAAACTGGGGCTCTGTACAAACTGGGGCTCTTTACAAATTGGGGTGCTGTACAAAGTGGGGCTCTGTACAAACTGGGGTGCTGTACAACCTGGGGTTCTGTACAACCTGGGGCTCTGTACAAACTGGGGTGCTGTATAAACTGGGGTGCTGTACAGTCTGGGGCTCTGTACAAACTGGGGTGCTGTACAAACTGGGGCTCTGTACAATCTGGGGCTCTGTACAAACTGGGTTTCAGGGCAGTGAAAAAGAGGGGGTGCCTGGCACCTCAGACCCATGGCCAGTCTCCTCCTGCCGTGGGAGTCAGCAGCTCTCCTTCTGCACCTGCTGGAGGGCTCTTGTGAGAGGAGCACCGGGTACTGTGTGGAGTAAGGGCTTCTGCTCTGAGCCAGGGGGCTGGCAATGCACAGTAGTGCTGAGCATAGTTAAACATTTTCACTCCTCCTATGCTCTCATTGGAAAGTGTGATTTTTGCAAGGGTTATTTTCCCTTCCCAGAAAGTATTATAATTGGAGGCACTCACGTCCTGCTCCCTCCCTGCCCTCCCTAGTAAAAAAACCCAGAATGAGCCATAGAATAAAACTCTTGACCTTGAATGGACATGTTCTTTGTTGAATAGGGTGTTGATGAATTTTGGTTTCCATTTTCCATCCTGCTCTGAATAATGCCCATATTTCTGGCATTGCTAGGCTTTTTTCCCACCTGTCCTCTTTGAGGACAGAAAGAGACTTGAGGGCAGGAAATTGCTAGAGCCAGAGTTTTGAAGGGAACACAAATATTATGGGAAGACACAGCAGGCTTGTATGAAAGCTTCAGCTTAACATCCCTGGACTTTTCCACTGTATCACAAAACACCAGCTGATTAGCAGAGTGTCCACATGATACAGAAATAACTTCTGAACTCCTGGACCTGGCACCCATTTCTGGCCGTGGTACAGTGGGAAAAATGTTAATGACAAAGTGGGAACTTATAAGCATGAAAATACTACAGCTATTTTCTACAATGTGTTCAAAAGAAATACTCCTTGCTTAAAGATGTTTTTAAAAGGTAAGAATTGATTTGAAGCTGAGTTGACATCCCCAACAGAATAGCAAAATGTGCCATCAGAATTGCAAATAAAAAATGTTACTTTATATAGACTAGTGGATTTATTTGCTGGCTTTGCATACTCTGCTTAACACAGTTCCTGTAGTGAGTATTTCCTGATAGTCACGCAACTTCCTGGTGACATTTTTTGTTGTTAATTTTCTTCCTTTAAATAAATCAACAGTCAGGCTACTGTCCCCGTCCTGAGGAACAAAGCTGAATGCTCTGAGTTTGTCTCTGGGCTGTTTACATGAATGACTTCAGAGGAAATGTTCTCACATTGGTATTGATGGAATCACAAAGGTTCATTGAGATCAGACTGAAAAGTAGACACTAGGAAGCCTCCTCCAGCTGTCCCCCTGGCACCATTAGGAAGAGTACTTCCTAGTTGCTGGTGAAATTCTAGGGGATGGATTCAAAGGAAGGCTGAATTTACCTAATCTGACTCCACGTGCTTTGTTAATACAATTCCTTAAAAGTCCCTGTGAGAAGGTCCAACAACAGAAATCTCTAAACCAGGCTGCCCACCCCAGATGACATGTGTGCACTTTGGCTGCATTAAGCCTGCCACCCAACAAAGGTGCCTGGGAAGGAGTGGGAGGATTGCTGGGACTGACTGAAGCATGGACAATGCACAGGCTTCAAACACAAAGCTAAGCAAGGTGAGCATTGAAAAAAAACCAAAGCGTTTCCAAATTACTCTGACTTTACCTTGTATGCAGTGAAGCTTTTGTTGCTACACATATCCAGATGTTTAACTTTATTCAGCAGGTCACCTCTTTGGAAAAGCTAGTCCCTGTTGAGTTACATGCAGCATGCAATGTGCAGAGGTGCACAAGGTATAAATCAGGGATGAATTCACCCCTTTCTTCCTTTCCTTATGAAAATACTGAGTCTCATCCTCTTTTTCCCATTCAGACTTTATTCAAATGAAAAACAACCATGACTGGAAATGAGAGTGCTACAGGTAACAACAAAACCTGAGTTACATTGAAATTACAGTTGAGGAAGAAGCAGCATTTACTTTGTGGCTCTGAGGGCAGCCAGGGTCCTGCTCTTCCCTCAAAATCACAACTTTGCACCTCCTGGATCATCTCTTGGATCCTGCTACCTCTTCTGAGGCCATGGAGATACCCTTGCCTTCTTTGAAAATTATTTATGTCTTCTGTGCAGCAGTGTACTGATTAATAGAATAAGGTTTGATTAATAGAAGAAGTTTGTGTGCACTGGGAAGATGGAAGCATTCTGCAGCCAAGTCAGCTTAAGTGGGCACAGAGACTGAGGTAACTTGCATCCTTTTTGCCTTTCTGTTTGATGTTTGTGTGACAGTGCTCTTCTGGTTCTCCAAGTGCTTGGAGTGTTTGACACAGCCCCAGGGGAGAGAAACGAGGCCTCTGAAAGCAGATTCTGCAAAAATTGCATGTATGCAGGGCAGCCAGAAAGCAAGTGCCACCAAGACCCTTGGAGCATCCCCTGCAGAGAAGGATCAGCTGCAGATCTGTGGCTGTGGCAGAAGAAAAAGTCTTGTCCCTGAGCCCAGAGGTCCCTAATCCTCGAGTGCTGCCATGTCTCAACGTATCTGGAAATAATACTGATGCTCTTTTAACTTTGCAAAGCCCATCACAGTGCCAGAATCTGGAAGGAGGTTAACATCATGTCCCCCACTTTCCTCTGGGATCCATGAGGAACCCCCAGAAACTGGCCTGATGCATGTGTTTTGAGAGTGTACACACTTGAGGCTCAAAGGTCTCCTTTGAACTGCCAGCCATTACATTAAAGGACAACAGAATAAAACAAGCACACAGCCAGAGACAGGGATTTTCATTCAGTCTCAGATACTGTGGCACAGCACACCAAGGTGAGCTCATCAGACATACTCATCTTGGCAAAATACAGTTTCCTATAAAGCAGATATTTTTCTGAAAGTACATGACCTACTCAGATTTTCCTTTGAAGAGGAAATTTGGGAACTAGGAGTCAGGCTGGCCCAGTGCCTGCAGAAGTGGCAGGGCTCCTGCCACGCTCTGCAGGTGGCTCTGGGCTAACGGAGGTTTTGCAAAGCCAAGGCTCTCCCCAGCTTACATCAATCCTCCCACGGTATCTCCCTATGCTGTAGCTGAAAATCCTATTCTTGAGAAGAACTTATTGATTTGGCAGAGGATTAGAAGATGAGGCAGCATGCCTATGTCCTGACTCACCCCCATGGCAGAAATCTTGCATTTCCTGTGACACTTGCTATCACAGTCACTGCAGTTGGCATTTTAGCCGCTGAAGACTCCTCGAGAGATTTCGATGCCTTTTTGACACTCTGATGTAATCCTGCCCTTCAAACAAGCACAGTTTGCAGCATCTACAGCTCATAAATCACTGGTGTGAGAATTATTAGTTAGGAGACCTTCTAGAGAACCAAATGTCCAGGAGGATGCCTGCTGTATTTTTCATTTGCGTGTAACCATGAACAATTTTATCTTCTACATAACTGAAATACGCCAAATGTTTCACTCTGGCAGCAGGGCACATATGGCAGAGACATTTAATGTCAGTACAGATTTAATGCTATGTTCAGATTTCAGATTTGAACTTCTGCTGCCTTTTATTTCAGTGATATTTTCTCTCAGGCGAACTAGAGGCCATGTCTACCATCTGGAAAACACTAAGTGTCTGCCAAGTGTAACATGGATGAGAAAATAATTGGTTGCCAAGAGAAATTGGGAAGTGACATCAGCAAATCCAGCAAGTTTCTTGAAAGACTTGTTCCCTTTCTGACAAGCTCTGTAGCACACTGAGCAGCAGCTGGAGTGGAAATGTGGAAGCTCCAGCACCTACATTGGTGACTTGGAGAGGGAAGAAGTGGGTTGAAGCCACAGGCTGATCATCTTGGCTAGTGATGTTCAACCTTTTATTTTTATTTTCTTGTACTACCTAGGCAAAGAGAAAGCAAACAAGCTGGCAGACATCTCATATAAAGACAGAAATTACAAGGTCTCCAGGCATAAGAACAGAGATCTCTGTTGTATTTTCTTGCAAGATTGTTATTTTTCCAGATGAAATAGTGTGTGAGGCTTTCAATGTCAAAGTCCTTGTGAAACAAGTTTGTGTTTTGTGTTTCATTTCATAAAAGTTAATAAGGAGAAGGGTCATGTTAGTCCTTCCCTCTCTACCTCAGAAAGAAATTCCAGGGTTGGTTGTTTTATTTCCTGGGGAGAGGAGTGTTGCAGGGGAGAGATCAGTGAAAAATCACAGCAATCTTGGAAAAAGTCTTTTTGTGTATCTGGTGTCTGTACATGGAGCGAGCCAGACTTTCCCAATTAGGACGGTGACACGGGTGAAAGAAGCAGTTCTTCTTTCTCCCAGATAGCTGCAGCCGCAGTTCATGGGCCAGCCGTCAGTGAGTCAGGCCGGCTCCAGCCAGGAGCGCTGATAGCATCGCGGCCGGAGCGAGGCGCTGGCAGCGCCCCGTGCCGCGGCTCCCTCCGCAGGGGCTGCGCGCACCCAACCCCGCCTCCTCCCGGCGCTTCCCCGGATCCTAAAGGTGAGCTGCAGGCCATCTCAGATCCGGCTCTGAACTTTAGACAAAGGGACCTTTAATGTCTCAGCAGGACAGAGCCGGCAGCCCCTCCAACCTATATGAAAGGCTGTCATAATTAAAACCAAACAGAAACCGTCTGAATTCCTTATTAAGGACACTTACTAGAACAATTTTAACCCCTGAGTAGCCTAGAAAGCTTTTAATGTTTACAGATGTTGGTAGGAGGGTATATGCAAAGGCTTTCCTGGTGAGTGCCAAGGGGCAAATTCAGAGCTGGTCTAAATGGAACTATGGGATGCTGTGGCTGTGGCTGACCCAAAACTGTGGCTTGTTGTAATTGCTTTTCTTTGATCATCTTTTCCAGTGCCGTTCTTTGTCACCAAAGTAGAGGGGAAAAAGAAAATGGAAAAAAAAAAAAAAAACCACAAACAAAAAACAAATTGGAAATCTCTTTCCTTATTTGCAAATTAGCTTTCTGGGGTTTTTCATTCCTCAGAATTGGAAAAAATTCCTCAGAAGTTTCTCTTCATTTTCTGTTGGGGGAAAAAATTGTAGGAGGATATCCTGCCACTTCTCATATGGTATTAACAGATTTGATTCAGTTAATTCTTGTGGCACTCATGAATAAACAGACAAACCTTCAGTCTCCAAAATTGCTAAATTATAAATAGGAAAAAATTTATATCAAGCATTGTTTTCTCTGTTGCCAATCCACAAATAAATTCAAATACCCTTCTAAGCTAATAGCATTTCCAGTATTCTCTCGAATGTGAAATTTAGGTGTCAGGAGCAATGACATTCAGTAATTTTCTTAGACAGGCATGAAGACAGTTAAACAAACTGCCAAAATTTGTTCAAGAAAAACTTGATCCATTAATCAATTGAGAATGTGTGAGTGTCATTAATTCAAGAGAATTCATGTTATAACTCTTTTTTTAATCTTCATTTTCAGTGTTAGGAAACAGTTTGAATTGAAAATCAAGAAAGATTGTGTGTATGTGTATACATACCTGCATATGTCTCTGTGTGTGTATATGCAAATATTCCTAGATTCTTATATTAAGATTTTTAGTTGCATAACTTCAATTGAAGAAAGTTACAAAATTACACTAATTGAAGAAAATTATAAAATAATAATAATAATAATGAGAAGAAGAAGAAGAAAAAGAAGAAGAAGAAGAAGAAAAATAATAATAATAAAGTAATATCAGTTTGCCAGAAAAAACCAACTGTGTATGAACTTCCTTTCAGAAGTAATATCTGAAAACTCCCTTCAAATATAAACCAAAGTGCTGCCTTTAACCTCTACATCAAAAATACTTGAGTTCTGACAAGCCCCAACAATCCTTCCACAACTAAAGCACTGTTCTTAAGAGATAAGGACATGTATGAAACAGACCATTGTGACTAGAAAAAATCCTGACACTGCAAAAGAAATGCCAAGGCATTTGCAGAAAATAAAATTCAAGGCAAAGCCAAAATATGGTTGTCAACATAGATCATTTCCCAGTAACAAGGTTCAGTGCCATTGCCTTTATATGCTGCTGAAGCCAATGTCATCCCCCAAATATTTATAGTGCATGAAAGAGAGTGGTTGTAGGCTAGAGAAAAATTCACTTTTAGGCAAGAAGTGCAACTGTGCCTTCTGCAAGCCTTTTGCACTGCCTGTGCTGGTGCCTTGCAAATGGTTCAAGGGTTTGGTGCTCGCCCAGTGCAGAGTGGTGCCAAGCAGGAGTCTCTGGTCTAAATAAAAGGGTGCAGCAGCTGATGCCAACCCTTGGTCCCCGTGCTCCGCTCCAGGAGGCACGGACAGGCACTTCCAATAACCCCAACATGGTTGCCTGATGGCACATGCCTGCCTGACAGAGCTCTGCATATCCCCTGGGAAAGGACAAATGGCATCTGCAGCTTGGCACAGGCTGCATGGGACCATCCATGCTCCCACAGGGGTGCAAACCCCCAGCCCAGACAGGGCTGCTCTCCTGCAAGCACAGGAGCCATCAGCCCCCTGTGCCTTCAGCTCAGTTAGAACCTCCTTCAAAGCCTGAGCTGATGCTTCAGGACAGGCTGTAGTCTGGCTGACTTCAAAGACCCGCTGGAAATGTCATGGCAGTACCTGTTTTTAGGCTGCCATCAGGTGTGCTGTGATGCCACCCAGCCACCTTCAATGCAAGTGAGATTTGCTGCTGTCTGTTTCCAGGCATGATGACACATTTAGAGATGCTGATGTCATGAGATTGAAATGATGGAAAAGAGAGAGAAAAGCAGGTATTCCTTGTGTAAAGGGAGATACACATGGAAATAAGCTTTCTCTTCCCAGAAGTGGTAGATTGCTTGTAACCCTGGAGGTTTTCCTCAGAGAGCCTAACCAGTGTCCTCAAGACCAATTCAGCTGACTCATCCCTCAGCTGGAAACAGGATGGTGGTGAGGGACACTGAAATCTGAGTCCTCAGAAAAGTTGCATAGCTGAGATATTTTCACCAAGCTGACATGGCCCTAGAAGCAATGGACAGCCTATCCCTGCCCTGTCTATCCTGCTGGCTGTGCCCGACTGTGGCTGTAGTCCTTGTCAAAGGGACACACCTATTCCTTGGTTAGGCAGACACAGAGGCTCCCATTGGTACCCCAGGGACAAGCTCTGCTCCACAGGGTCTGCCCACTGCCATTGCTGGCCACAGTGGGAAAAATATTCCCATAGCGTGTGGAAGACTGCTTAAAGAGGCCACAGTGATACATTTCATCATAAAACAGAAACTAAAGGAAGAGCTTGGAGTTCACAAATAGTCTAATTAACCTAAATCCTTTATTTTGCCTTAGTGGTAAGAAGCTCTGGATTCTCAGCTACTTTTTCTTGCCAAACGAAATCTTTCTTGCTGCTTCATTACTGACCCAGCAAAGTTAAGTGGTGTCATTTTTATTGAAAAAACATGGTCAAGTGTGTTACAAACTGAGAAGCAGTAATGTAATTTGCTACTGCTCTGCTTCAAGTGCTAAGAGAGAACACAAACAAGTTTAGTTGAAAAATGAAGACTGCCAAAAGCTATGTTTCTGTTCTGTATTGGTTGCGTTTTGGAGATTAAAGAGAGAAAACACTGTATTTTGAAACCAAAAAGGCTATAAATACAAATCAAAATCTGCCTACTGTGAAGCATTTAGTTAGTACTTTCCTGAATCTGTTGTTGTGCTGGCTCTGTCATGGGGCCGATCTTTTCATTTTGTTTATATTTTCCTAATGCAAATTGTGACTTCTACCCTGGGAACATGACAAAGTCTTTTTTCACAAATGCAAAGAAGACAGGAAACTCATGGTTCCCACAAAGCAGCTTTGACTTTGACTAGATGCGATAATTTTGTTAGCAGGGTCCCAGCCATCAGAGCATGGATCAGTGAGCCAGACTAATAAGCTACAGGCACTCCTGTCCACCCGTGGAAAATGTCTCATCTGAGCAGGGTCCAGTCTGTGCTTTGTTCTCCTGGGCCAAGCCGTGCAGCTCTTCCCTGCTTGGTGTGAGTTTCACAGAAGCCAATGCAGGATCTCTGCCTTTGTTCCAGCTCTGAGAGCTCCAAAGCAGGGCTCCTGGCCATTGATCTTCAGCCAATACCAAAAGATCCATCAGCTTGTGCAAGTGGCTGCTCAGCCCCCTAATCCCTGCTGTGCCTGCGGAGCAGTGCAGACACCCTGTGCTGGCCCGTGGCCACCTGGGACTCCAGGAGCAGGCACACCAGGGACTCCAGGAGCAGGGACGCCAAGAGCAGGCACACCAGGGACTCCAGGAGCAGGCACACCAGGGACTCCAGGAGCAGGGACACCAGGAGCAGGCACACCAGGGACTCCAGGAGCAGGCACACCAGGGACTCCAGGAGCAGGCACACCAGGGACGCCAGGAGCAGGCACACCAGCGTCTCCAGGAGCAGGCACACGAGTGTCGCCAGGAGCAGGCACGCGAGCTTCTCCACCA
>VZTR01018937.1:33057-62170 GCA_013400775.1 Chaetops frenatus
CCAGGAGCAGGCACACCAGGGACTACAGGAGCAGGCACACCAGGGATGCCAGGAGCAGGCACACCAGGGACTACAGGAGCAGGCACACCAGGGACGCCAGGAGCAGGCACACCAGGGACTACAGGAGCAGGCACACCAGGGATGCCAGGAGCAGGCACACCAGGGACTACAGGAGCAGGGACACCTGGGATGCCAGGAGCAGGGACACCAGGGACTACAGGAGCAGGCACACCAGGGACTCCAGGAGCAGGGACACCAGGGACGCCAGGAGCAGGCACACCACCCTCTGCAGAGCCAGCCACGGGCACCTTCACAGGCCTTCCTGGGAGGGTTTGGCACCCAGCAGGGTTTTGTGCTCTGCTGCACCCTGACCTGTGTTTATCTGCTCTGTATAGCAACGGTGGCAGCCACCACAGTTGGACAAAGCCTTCAGTCATGCCAAAGAGCACATTTCCTCGTGGTGCTACCTCAGTCCCTTTGCTGGTATCCTTAAGGGCTGGATCCCTGTTTTAAGTGAGGCCTTCAGACCCTACAGTTGTATCATTACCTGCCCTTGCTGTGCTGATTTCCAGCCCTTAATCTCTCACTATTGCTGACAGATGGTGCTACAAAGGAGCAAGCTGAGGCTGTGGATGACCACTGAGTACCAGAAGAAAGCACACTCAGATAATATGTGTTGTAATGAAGGAATTGCTGGGATTTATAGTTAGTGTGTTGGGAGCTGAGCCCTTCTAAACCAAGGAAAGAAAAACAGATCCAAGGTCAAGTAGTCAAGGCTGGATACACTGTGATTTGGGGCCTGCCAATGGTTCAGCTTACCTCCTAGCATGTGAGGGTGTGTTTTCACAAAAATGTCCAGAATCACCTTATCCATGGCCACCTTCTTAATGCATTTGAGAGACGAGCCTATGCATTCACAGGGAACAACTTTACCAAGTGATTCAAACAAAAATAGGAGTTTGCAAATTTTCTTTAGGAACAAATTGCCCTCCATCTAGAGTCAGATTGGGCCAAAAAGTAAGTGAAATCTGAATAAGAAGTCATTGGGCCCATTAGTTGCCTGATTTTGTGAGTTAGAGAACTCAGTCCTAAGTGGTTGATTTGCTTCATGTCTCAGTTTCACCATGAATGGAAAAGTGTAAACAGCTCCAGCAAGATGCAAAACCATGGAAGTGGATTTTTTTAAAGCCTGATCATTAGACAAATGAAATAGAAAAGTTGGTGGAATGGGACCTAATTACTTATGTCTATCATACATGGGAGAATTTAAATGAAGAAGTAAATTGCTGAAATGAACAATAAAGCAAACCTTTGTTCAGCATTAGAAATAGGCAGCTGGGACCTAATTATACAATGCAATTTCTGAGAAAGTGAATTCTTCAAGAATAAATGTTGTGCAAAAATAGATCTGCTACATAGAAAGAAATATATGACTTAGGATATGAAGGATTTGGACTTCTAACAAAAAAGGTATTTAGAGGCTAATACCAATGTTGGCTGTCATTCAAAGGCTACCCATTGAAAAGAAAATAATAGATTAATAACATGAAACATTACTGAGCAGATGATGCCAGTAGGACTGGGAACAAGGAACTGTCACAGGTCTCGTCTCTTGCAAGAGGGCTCCAATGCCCATTATAAGCTGCCAGAATTCAGATTCCACAGGAGGCTGGGGTCTGAAATGCCCTCCTTACCCCATCTGTGTTGGGAGCTGAGGAGAGACTGTGCTGGGCTGCACAATGGGGGAGCAGCTGGTACCTCCAGTACAGTACCTGGATTCAGGAGCTGAAGCTGGAGCTGCCCAGCACTCACCCTGGGTCCAGTACAGTGCACAGCAGCTCCTGCCCAGCTGGAACTTCCTTTTTCCTCTCCTGGAAACCGGAGTCTGGGAGTGGGAGACACTGGCAGAGACTGACATCTTAGGGAGCATTGAACCTCTGACATGTTTCTGCATGGGGCAAATGCATGGAGGATGCCCTAGTTGCCTTTAACAGGTTTAAATCTAGTCTTGTACTATTTTCATGCCTGCAGAAAGAGAAAGAAAGCAGGAGGGATATCTTTTGTCAGTTCATTCCCAGGCTCTTAAGTCATGGGGTTAGGACTGCGGTACGAGGCAGCCGACATTTCTGCAGCAGCAAAGATGAAAGTCAGACAAAATAATCCAAAGAAGTGCTTAACTGTGACTATTAAGTCCCGAAGGATTTATCAGAGTTTACTTTCCTCTGACTTCTAGGAGAGACTTCAACTGAAGTCCATTAAGCAAATTAAAAAGCAGAAGGAAAATAAACACAGATTAATGGAGATAGGAATTTTATGAAGAAAAGGAAACAGCCAGACCTTGTGACAAAGCTCCTGGCCTGCTATTCAGGTTTTAAGGTCCCCAGACCTTATAAATGGAGGAGATTATTCTCTTCACATTGCCCTGCTGGTAGTCATAAAAGAGAGTTAAAAGAGAGTTAATAGAATTTTTTTTCCCCCACTGCGAAGTCCTGTAGAAACTCAAGTAATAATATAATCCATAATGTTTCAGTTCAGTGCGTGACATGCAGCTATTTGTTCCTTTGTTTCCAGGCAGGGAATCAGGCTGTAAATCTTGCAGTGACACAGATACTGTACTGGCTCTGTGGCATTTTATCTCCTGCTGAAACTAAAGCCCATCTGAGCAGCTTCCCACACAATTAGGGATTTACATGCCTGAATAACTAGTCAGGATTCCTGTATTTATTACTTTGACATAATGATTAATATTTAATCCACAGGAGATATTACCAATGTGTTTGAAACCTCGTTTTGCTTGGTAAAAAGTACTTTGAGAACAAGAAGATGAGCAAATAATATCATCATGGACCCTTGTTTATACCTTTAGATAGTTTACATTAAAGCAAATGGGATCATAGAAAGTGAGTTCCTTTTGCTGCTCCTCTTCTTAGTGGTTTTTTAAATTTCATCAAGTTTGTTAGTGTTCATGGCTGAAAACAACGAGATAGCAGAGTGGTAAAACAAGGGTAAATAAACTTCCGCCGTGCTGTGTGGACAGACCCTGGTTTGGCTGTGTGGTGGCACCAGCCCTTGGGGAAAGAGTGGCTTTCATTGGCTCAGCTGGAGACGTGGCACATCAAGAGCAAGCACTGACCACTCTGGGATGTACAGAAAACCTCCTTGGGGTCTCACCACAAACCTGAGGAAAATGGACATGTTTGTACTTCTTTTTACTCCCTTGACCCTCTTGCTAATTGTCTTTGAAACATCTAACCCAGTATCAATGTGTAATTAATCTCTTGCCTCTGCTCATCAGTTGATCTGTATGATAGTTCTTGGTCTGACACTTATCCACGGGCAACTCCTTGTAGAAATTAAGAATAATTTGAACACAAACTTGCTTGAGCTTTGTTCATGGGAGATATTGGAAGCTGTTCTGATATTATTCTAAGTGAGAACTTGGTATTTGTGTCTGTAAATATCCTAGAATATGAATGTAAAATATAGAGTATACCCCTATTTTCACTCTGTTGAGGTGCAGATCTGAAGCCTTCTGTCAAACAAACCTCCTGGACGTGTAAGGTGTGGCTCACTGTGAGTGCAGGTGATTGTGTGAAAGGCAAGGGGTGTGTGCACACCAGGGCTGTGGGTTAGTGTGTTTGGGTGTGGCTTCCCAACAGCAATGGGTTCAGTGCACGTCACAGCTTCTGCTCAAGGGCTGACCAGCACCAGGGGAAGGGGCTGAGATGTCTGAGCAGACATCCCTTGGTGGCTCCCATCTGTCAGCTTTCCAGTTCCCATGGAACCCCTGACCTCTCTCTGCTGGTATCAGAAAGCTGCCAAATGACAGTGCCTGAAGCTCTGTGCTTTCCACCTCTGCACTGATAAAACCTGTTTGTGGCCCGGGCTGTCCAGCACAGCCCCCGTGTGTGTGCGTGCCTCTGTGCACAGCCTGGCTCACGGCAGGAGCATCCCGGGGTCAGCAGAGCAGCCGTGTCCCTCCCTGCCCCAGGGGAGCTGGCCCTGGCTGGCTGGCTCTGCTTTACTGCCCTCCTACACCTGGATTTGCCTTTTGTCCTGGCCATCCCAGAGCGCGGGCACCAGCAGCCCTGCAGGAACAGAGTGTCCCCTGCTGCTGCTGCTGGCCGGAGTTCAGTCGGTGTGAGCTGGCTCATGTGCTCCAGGAAGAGAGGCTGGAAGGTACAGGGGCTACAGCCCCACCACCTTTGGGGTTCAGTCCTGCCTGCCCACACCCTCTCCTTACAGGCCCAAGTTGTCCCCATGGGTGGCAGCTGGGGCACAGTCTGAGTGCCTTCGGCTCCTGTATAGCCAGGGCTCTGCATAGCCTTTGAAGAGAGCACTGCCAAGAAGACAGCTCAGAGCATCATGGCAGCTGGCAGTGCTGACTGTGGCATCTTCCAGCTCAGCAGCCACTTGAGGTGTATTTCAGATAGCTGCTGCAGGATGGCTTGCAGGGGAACCACAGCACCTCTCCTCACTTGCAGGGGTACCACAGCACCTCTCCCTCACTTGCAGGGGAACCACAGCCCTGCTTGTCCAGAGACAGCCCCAGCAGCAGAGGCAGCACCCCACGTCTTTCCACTCTGCCTAGCTTCATCTCCTGGCTGTGGGGGCCATGCAGGGTCCAACCTGGGCGGCTCAATGTCTGTGCCCACAAGAAGCTGGGGGTGGTGGATGGCTGGGCCCACTTCCTCTTTCGGTCCTTGCAGGGTGTGGGTAGCCCCACTGACTCCTGAGGCTGGAGAGTGAGACACCATGGTCATTGCCAGAGACATTTCTCCCAGGCACCATCACTATCCACAAATGGTCTCCAGGGTTCCACCTTGGACCTCTAGGCCAGCTGCTTTCCCTTGCCCCATGTCCATCCTTTCCTCTCCTGGGATACCAGTGAAACCAGGGTTTCTGGAAGTTTTGACTGGGTGGAAGACAGGCAGTCCTGATTTGGGTGGGTTGTGATGTGGGGCTGGATGAGATAAATGCATGTTGCTGATTGTGGAGTTAGTAGTTGGGAAAGTGATCACTCAAGGCTGTGCTACTGCCAGGCACATCCAGTTCTTGGCTTGGGGTTTGCCATCAGTGTGCAGCTCCCAGGCAGGCTTGGGAAGGGTTGTGTTGTCTGGCCAGCAGGCATCTTGCTATCTTGCTATAAGAGAAAACTGAACGTCTGCAGGGCTGGCAGTGGACCTCCCATTTGTGTTGAGGCCAAACCCTCCTGTTCTGGAGAGACAGAAAAGCTCTTTTTTTCTTTTTTTCCCCATAGCAGAACATGAAGGAAGGGATTGAAATGTCACAAGCAGAGGTGGGTCTGCCTCCCAGTTTCTCCCCTCCTTCCATCTCTCTTTCATGTGTGATTACAGAGGCAAAGACACCAGCACTTGTAGGAAAACATTCATCTCTGGTTGTTGCTGGCCGTGCAGAAGCAGGTGAGGGTGCCTGCCTGGCTGGTGTCATGCTCATGGGCTGTGCTTCTCTCCATGCAGATCTGCTGTTGATTAACACAGCTGAAGACATTATCTGTGCAGAGAGACTTGTGAGAAACCCTCAAGGACTGAATGCCTGGTGAGAGGCTTCAGAGATGGTTTCTTTGTCAGGGCTCACGTATGTTCCTGAGGGGGCATGGCTGCCCTTTGCCAGACTGTCACACAAAGGCAGCACAGCCACTCTGGAGAGGAGGAACCGCAACTGCAGGGCTTTGCAAATGGGTGGGAATGAGCAGACAAACTTCCACTGCTTCAGTCTTTGCAAAACGTCTCACAGGACAGACTAGGGAGGAAGGTAGGGAGAAAAACTGTAACAAACAGGTATCTCAGGTGAAAAATAAATGTCCAGTGAACAGCACACCGGCTAGTAGGCTAGCCCTTGAAGAATCCTCTCTGCCTTAGGCTTTCAAAGAGCTCCTTTCCAAACTTTTTGCAGTCTCTTATCTTCGCTAGAAGCACCTTGTATGGAAGCAATTCTTCCCAGAAATTCTGAGACCATTAATCAATTAAATACTCTGATCAATCTACATAACAGGACTTGTTTGGTTCAGACCTGAACCATCCCTGAGGCTCTGGGCTGCTGCAACCTAGGAAGACTGTGAAGGCACAGTAACCAACAGGCTGAGGAAATTGAAGTGGGGGGAGAAGGCAATTCCAATGATCATATAAACATGTGGTTGTCTGAAGTCCCAAGGCATTTTGTGCAAGAACAGTGGCATTAACCACTGAAACCTGAACATGTTCCAAGCTTTGCCTTCAGATTCCCCCTCCCCACCACAGCAGCTGGACCCATAACCAGGTTTACATCTTGTGGTGGGGCTGGGGAAGCCTGGTTCACTGTAAGAGCACCCTGGTTGCTGTGCTGAGGTAGGTAATTTGTCAGCACACCTGGCCAGTGGGCTCAGGGCCCCCGTGGTGAGCACTGCACAGCCCTCTGCACACTCAGCACACTGTTCAGCTCTGCTGTCCCTGCAAAGCAGGGGCCCTGGCAGTGGCAGAACCTGCCATTTCAATTCATTGCTCCTGGACAGAACTTAGAGAGAGCTCAGGTGGTGTCAAGGGACATGACTGCAGTCACTGATGTTCAGGAAGTGTTGGAGGGTCTGCATGTCCTTCTCCTGGATTAGTGACAGGAGGTCCCCCACGGGGAGTGGGCCCCTATAAAAAACAGCCTGCTTGTAATGGATATGAATTCTATCAGTTTAGTACCTGTGTAGTCTCTCTTTGCTTCCTCTGTCCTCAGGGAGGGCTGGGGAGTGCACTGCAAGGGAGCCCTGTCTGAGCAGGTGGAAGGATTGACCTGTGAGAAAGTCTCGGCTCTGCTGCTCTGACAGGGGCTGCCTCTCTCCCCTCTGCTGCAAGGGGAGAGCTTCCCCCCTCGCTGCACAGCTCTTCTCAGTCAGTGTTTGCAAACCCAAAGCATTCCACAAGGTCTAAAATAACTTTAACAATATAGTTTGGGGTTTTTTTTAATGAGCATGATTTTCCATTTTCACATGTGATTTAGGGTTCAGCTTCAAAATATTTTCCCCAGGGTCTCTTTTGTGTGTGTTGGAATGGGGCACAGGGGTGAGGGTCAGGAGCTGGGTAGATAGCAATGCCCTTGGACACAGCTAATTTATCTTGAATTTTCAAACACTCTGAAAAAGGGAAGGCCTCAAAAACAGATTAAAATCTGCAAGCTTTCCAATACCTCTTATTTATGTATTTGTAACAAAAACACAAGAAAACACAGCCCAGAATCTTGCCAGGTAAAACTTATATCTGGTCAGTAATGTAAGCTGTCCTTGTGGAAGTTTAAGGTGCTGCACAAACACAAACTTTTTCTCCTCCATGGAAAGGTTACAGTGCCATGGAAGAAGATGTGGAAATGTTTGCAACTCACACCTGGGAGGATTCAAGGCAGGGACAGAGAGGGTTAAAGAGTGAAAGGGTGGTGGAAGTAGCTGTCACCACAGACAAGCATTAGCTCTGTCTGTTGTTTTCTTTGAATGCTTGGGAAAGTACAAAATTACAAAGGAGTATTTTTGATTATGCTGTGGTGGCTGTTCTTGTGTTTAAAAGGAGAAAAGAGAAAAAATCAGAGCAACGTATTTGTTGTCAGTAGATGGGGTCTGAATCAAAATCTTACCTTCTAACACTGCCGACCTTTGAAATCCAAGACTAGGTGTAGAGATGTATTCCAAAACCAGACATTTTAAATCTTCACTAAAAACATTTCATTCAGATTAAAATGCCAGTTCCTAACAGAAAATATTCTTTAATCTTTGGAAGATTCTATTTGTTCTAAGGAAAATCTGGAGCAATTTCTATACCATACCAGGAACTGAGTCCCAAATTTTCATCTGTGAACGTGAAACCACTACATTAAGTTACAGATTTTGTGTGCATTCTGGACATGGCAGATATCTCAAATAATGAAATGGTAGCTGGAGTCCTGCAGCAGGTATGGAAACACAGGGGAACTGTGTTCACTTCTAGATGTGATTAGCCATGTCCCATAAAATCTCTGGCAACTTCCTCAGCAAAATATGTAGTTGACTCATAGCAGGGCTCTGAGTACACAGGCCAGCTGCCTTGTGACAGAGTGCCTGTCTCTTCCTTTCACTTCGGGCAAAAATCTAAGTGTCTTGTTTAACTTTTATTTGGAAAGAGAGTAAGGAACTTCCTTTCAACCACATCCCTCTGAAATCCCAAGGAAGGCATAAAGTATGTTTCCTTTGTTTTCTTGATGAGAGCAGTTTTTCCATTTATTTCTACATGGCAGTGTTGCAGAAGAAATTTGATAATCCTTGTGAAAAAACACTGTATCCCAAGCTGCAGCCCCTCTGGTGACATGAGGGCTGCAGGTGATCTGTCCCACTGTCACCTGTGAGCACTGTTAGTGCTTGAGGGCCTTGCCAGCACACATGGACAGCAGGCATCATGAGATCATCTGTAGGCATATTTCAGAGGAAACAAGAAACCTCCTACCAGGATACATACAAATTAAATAGAGGGCTTGATCCTCTTTCCCCATGAATTTAAAGGAAGTGTTGCCACTGATTTTAAAAGCAAACAGGACAGAACTTGTAGTGTGTATCATCAAACAGCTCTGGACTGCTTGAGAAAACTTCAACACTTCCATTCTATGTCCAGTCTTTCAAACTGGACGTAAGCATACACTTGCTAGAAATCTCAAGCTACAAGTAAATTAGGAGATTTTCTTGAACATTTTTTTCCAGTCACAAAGAAAAGAGAGAGAGAAAGAAAGGATTCTTTTGGGATGTTTTTAAGTTACTGTTGCTATGTATTAACACTGATCATCTTTGCACTACCCTGCCTTAGAAAATGAATTCATTCATTCTCAGAGGTTAAAAAAAAGGCAAAATTAATTAATTAATTGATGCTGCAATTACTATTTTCGTCTGCAAGGTGGGTAAGTGATACCAGGGGTTCAGCCAGTGTGGGAAAACTGCTGCCAAAACAGGAATGGTCACTTGGCTGTTGTGTGGCTTGTGGCCCATGGGAGCTTGGAGCCATCAGACCGTGGCTCACACCATGAGGAGCAGGGCTGTTTGTGTCCAGCTGCTGGCTGATGCCAGGACTGGCAGCTGGAGCAGCTGGAATCAGTGTTATTCAGCATCCCAAAACCCAGCTGGGTGTCCAACCAGCCATCCCTACAGTGGAGCTGTAATTTTCTGAAAAGATGTTTGACACCAAATTATCTGTGTATCTGCTACAGGGATTTAGAAGTGTTGGTGTGACATCCATGAGGTGAGAGGGGAGAGCTGGTCCTCTGCTCCATGATCTGCAGCCCCACACTCCCAGCTCCAGTGAACAAAGCTGGAATTCCAGATCCATCTGCACAGTGAATGCAGAAGGTACCCTGGAGCACCAATACATCCCCATCAAAGGTACCACTGCAAACTCAGTTTCTCATTTTATTTCACTACTTGCAAAATGCCACTACCTTTTTCCAACCTGAGTATGGAGCCAGATTTTTGGATCCTGCAGGTTATATTTATTAGAAGAAGAATCTGAAAATTAGTATAGTTATTTCCTCAGTGCAACCCCCTTTCTTTACAGTCTTACAGAGAGCACCCTGGCCACAGGATGGCTCATGCTACCAGGGAGAGTTTGCTCCCAATTCAAATTGAAATTTCCGTGGTGCCCTCCCAGATTGCTCCCTGTGTCAAAGTCACCCTGTGTGGTCTGGCATACCAGCTGCTAGCCTGTCCCTTCTCTGCATCTGCTCCTGGGCTCCCTGCCTCCCTCTTTCACACACCCAGCACCACTGGTCCCCTGCATGTGCAGGCCAGGGTCAGGTACTTGCCATCAGCTGTGGAGCAGCTCCTCTCCAGGCTGTGCTCCCTGCCCGCTGGAGTCCTGCTGTTCCAGCTACTGATCCTGGAGCTTCCATAAAGAAACACAATTGTTTATACACAGATCCCAAGGGAGAGCCTGGCAGCTTCACTGTAATTTAATCTAAACCAGGATAAGACAGTAAATATTGTTGTGTTTTCATAAGGATGAAGAAGGGTGAGTAAAGCAGAAGATGCTGAGGAAAGAAACACCTGTGTAATTCACAAGGAAGGGAAATACTGAAAAAGCACAAAGTTTTACAGTTTGACCATCTTCACTGAAAAAAAAAATGTTGTTACAGAGATTGGGGAGTATGTTTAATGCTTTCAGAGGGTTTGATCTCCAAACCATCACCCATATTCATGGTCTTTGCTCCTGTATCAGTAATGTTAAACAGGGGAACCAGGTCCCATGCACTCATCTCTGTGTGGAGACAGTCTAGCACAAAATTAGCATTTCTGTTCAGCACTGCTGTCTCTGAGATACCTCTCTGGGACTGGGAGTTCAGCCTGGAGGCCTGATCAAAAAGATCAAGAGATGATGTGATTACAAAGCAGAAATACCATCATGTGCAGAAATCCTAGGCACACGTCTTTAATGCAGGGGAAAAAGCATAACAAGAACCAATAGCTGAGGCTTAACTCCAGGCAAACTCAACTGAGAAATTAATTATAAACTTCTAATCAGTGAAAGGAGATTAACAACCAGAATAAACAAGCAGAAGAAATGGTGGCTTCTTCAGCTCCAGATGTCTTTCAACAGTCCAGATGCTTTTCTGGGTCTGCCATGGTGGAAGCCAACTCCTGGGGCTCTGCCAAAGTGGACATGGGTGAAACCCTGCATTGGGAGGTCAGCAATGGCAACTTGCTCCCCCTCAGGCTGGACCAGGATCAGATTTTACCCTGCCCTGGATTGGCTTTGCAACATTCACCATGCCATTCTGGATGAGACAGCTTGCCATCACCAGCTCTGCTCTACAGCTTATTGTCCCATCCCCAGTACCTGCTGCATGGGCTGTCTGCATGAAGTAGGGCTGAGTGCCATTCCACGGGCACAGCTCTGTCACTTTGCCTCCTGCTGCTCTCCATGATCCCCGTATGCACCCTCCCCTGGGAAAGGGAGAGGTGGTCAGTCCTGCTGATGCTGACAGGGTTCCATGGACTCCTAAGAGGAAGGCAGGGGTGGGAGGCAGAGGGCAAGGCCATCCTGGACACCTAACAGCTGCAATGAGGGAAGTCTCAAGGACCCCATGGTTCAGTATTTTTAGCTAACTTGCAGGGCAGTGGGAAGTATCCTTCATGTTTTAGATCCCAGACATTGTAGTTGAATTTCCAAGGTTATTATATAAGGGGTGAGTGGGGGTTTACTGCAAAAGCCTGAACCTGGCCTGCTTTTCCTGGGTGTCAGTGCCTTGCTGGAAATGAAGACTTTCTAATGGTAAGGGGCGTGCCACCGTGTGGCTCCTGAAAGGTATTTGAAAGTCACATTTGGCCTTCAGTGAGGAAAAGATGATCTAATGGACTCTTCTTGGCCTGGCGTCTATGAATCCTTTCACAGTTCCCCAGGACACTCAGTGTGTTTGCTCATGGCACTCCTGCAGCAGCAGTGGGGCAGCGGCTGCATCACCCCTGCCCTGCAGCCCAGCCCTCTCTCCTGCCCCAGGGGCTGATTCCCACCTGGCTGGACCCTGTCCTGGCTGCCTCCAGCTGAGACCCACCCTGAGCCAGTGCAACTGGGGTTGCTGCGAACCATATCAGGAAAATTACTTCAGATTTGTGCCAAATTAATTTCTCCCTCAAGGCCACAGGACACTTTTTATCCTGAACTCCTTCTTCCCACATGCTGTTCTTTTTTAGACTGTTCTGGGCTGATGTCATCCATGCTGGTCTCAGCTAGAGGAGTAATCTTCATGGAAACTTTGAACAAAATCCCCTTAGCATCTTTCAAATGGGAGAGTGGTAAAATAGACTTTTATAATTGTTATAAGTATAATCACTTCTTTTGGCAATGATACAAAAAAATAGATGATGTTGAAAAATTAGCAGTAACACAGCATTTTGGGGGGGAGGAGTGGGGAGGGGGATTGTACTGTGCTTGGTTGAAGGAATTAAAACACTAACTACATGAGATCTACCATGTCCTGGGATCTGCTCTAACCTTTCAGACAAAGAAATTCAACTCATAAGTGGCATTGCTGTGGTTTTACTGCATTTCACATAAGGCAGCAGCTCTGTGATGGCTGTTTGGATCATTTTCATGAAGGAGTTTGTAAATGGAATAACAGTCAAACACACCTCTACAAGAATGTCCAAACCACAAAAAATATTCAAAATCCCAAACATCGACGTCATTCTCTCAATCGCTTAATGTTAGGCTACAAGAAAATCCATGTGGACAGTAGTAAAGAGAATTTATTGGTGAGCTTGTCAGAAAACCTGGATGATTTTTTTCTCTGATCTGTAGAATCTATGCTAGTACCACTTACTAACCAGTTCCCTTTGTAAGCACATTAACCTTGCAGTGCACACTGGTACTAGTTTAGTAACAGTACCGTGGAAGACAAATAATTCAAGACAATCACATAATTCACATAATTCACAGATAATGTTGTTCTTTAAAACTGCAAAATATGATGTGGGAAAAGGACAAAAAAATCAGAATGTTTCTGCCATAACTGAAGTCCACAATTAAAATAATGAAGCAAAGGGCAAAATACGATGCTGTTACAGCACATGTCCTAGCAGCAATGGATATGGCACTTTCAGTTTTTTGGTTGAATCCATAACAGCCAACTGCTTGTTGGAAGTATTATTATATAGAGCTTAAAATGTTCTGGTAATGCCTTCATGTCATCATTTTTTGGCTATTAGAAACTTCATTGTGCTCTGCCAAGTTGGCAATATTTTGTATTTAAGTTCCAGTACCATGAGTTTTGCTTGTGTTTTACTAAAGAGCAGTATAACACAGACCCTCGGGGGGAATTCCATTCCCCTTATTTAAAAATGGTGGCTATTTAATGGCTATTTTATTTTCCTTATCTCTGCCATCCATTTCCTTTTGTTTCTCAATGCATTGCAGCAAATCACTAAGACATTTCCTTGTCTGCTTTACTTTGGACCCTTTTAATAAAAGCTCCTGCATAATCAAAGTCACAGGATTCATTTGATGAAGTGAACTGGTTTTGCTGAAGGGTCAGAGTTGGAGATTTAGCATTTCATAAAAGCAAAAGATCTGAAGGCAGGAGAAACGGACAACAGTTTTTACAAGATATCAGATAAACATCCAGTAACAGAGAATGAAATTCAGCTCTCACAAAGCAGAACAGCTCAGTGTGATCCGTTTTAACTACAACCAGGTGATTGGAGCCAGCCTGCCCGCAGAAAAGTGAACCTCGCTTCCTTTGCCTCATTAGTCTGTTTTCTGTGGTGTGATGTCATGGCCAGGAGGTACTTTGTACTCACCAATGCAGGGCTGACAAGGAGTGGTGTAACAGAAGAGCGAGAAAAACATGAGAGCAAAAACATTCCCTTGTGCCCTTGCTTGCAGAGACTCAGGCTGCTGCTCAGCAGGCAGCAGAAGCTCAGACTCTGGCCCTGAGAAACAGTCACTGACTGTGTGCTCTCCTTAGGAGCACAAAGCTTGGATAGCTAAAGTTTTTCAAGAAATAAAAAGTTTTACCAGAAATAAAAAGTTCTGGTAAATATCTGTGTAAAACATTTTTTGTGACAATGCCAATGCAAATTATTTCAATATTGTCAAAATAAAAGACCGTGTTTAGTTTGTCCCCTTGTAGTGTTGCTGTTGCTGTTGGGAGCTACCATTGAGGTTTCTCATGTCCTCAGCTCTCATCTGAGGGCCAGGCTGCTCCCCAGGATGCACATCAGCATGAGAGCCATGACCAAACAGCTCCCAGAAAGCTCCCCCTTGGAGGGGCTGCAAGAGCACTGGAAGAGATCTTCCAGGAAGTGGCTTCGTCCACCTCAGCATCAAGCAGGCTCAAGGCACACATATCACTATGTGCCAAAAAGTCTTGTTTTTGAGGAGACTGAAATGAAATGGCTTATGTTATATCCCTCCCAAATTCAAAGTGCTCACCAGAATCACCTTTTTGGCCCTAAGATCTAGGCTGCTGTAAAGGGGGACAGTGCCTGCCTGTTAAGGAGAGGTAGCTTAGAGAGCAGGAGACAAACAGTGGGGCTATTAGTGTCAGTCTTACACTTTTTCATGTTAATTACAGTGTACTTTTAGGCAGAGTTAAACATCCAGAGTGGGGTTCAGCTCACCTGAAGTAGATATCTCTTGTCTGTCAGCTGAAGGATACACAGAGCTCCTTGGAGTCAATTTAGTGCATCAACACAGGCACCAGGAGACTGGAGAGCAGGAGGGTCCCTGGTGTGGTTTCCCAGTGTGGTGTGCAGCTGCAGGTCTGTTGGTATGGTCTCCATAGGTCCTGCACGGTACCACCCAGGCAGTGCAGGTTCCTCAAGGCCCTCCATCATCTCTGATGGCACTAGCTGGTCATATCTAGGCAACTGACCCAAACTCCCTTGGCCACACTGGCTGGTTCTCTGTTGCCTGTGATAAGAGTTTAGATATCTAGTGTTCAGATGTCTACATTTAACTGCCTGCATGTGGGTGGCTAAATCCTACACTGAACTTTAGGGTCACTATCAGAAAAAATACTGTCAGTAGCACAAATTTGCAGGAAGAACACTTACAAATTCAAGAGTGACTGTCCTTAACCCCAGGCAAAGAGCTGCTCCTGGGTACTGCTTAGATTTTGTCCCCCAAATGACCTCTTTGATTCTGCTGTGGGTTTTTTCCTACAAGTTACAGAAAAGAGCCTTGTGGTGCTCTGGCTGGCTTAATCAGTTCCCTGTTCAGCATGCCATGTCCTTCAAAGCAGCCACGCAGGGTTGTGAGAGGGGTACATCTGGCATGAAATTAATCAAATCTGAGGCCAAGTTCTCCAAAATTAGGTAGTTCCCTCCAAACATACCTTTGAGTCTTCATCATTCTTACCATAATTTCTGAAGTTTGGACTCTTCAAAATTTGCCATGACTAACTTAAATTTATGCTAATAAGTGCATAAGTCAAGAAATTGCAATTTTCTCCTTCTCGACAGATGTAAAGCAGTGAATGAGCTGCTAACATCTCATTACATGCAACGATGTCATTATGTGGAAAAAAAACACAACAGGAATGCCTCAAGCAAGAGTTTTAGTTACTGAGATCCGAGGACTTGGTCTCAACTACTGACTCAAATTGAAACATTTAGGATGAAATTCAGTTCCTTAATACCAGCAACTCTGACACTACTACTCCATATGGGCTTGTCATTATCCTTGTTTCTTTAATGTACTTAAACCCTGTTAAGGTAATGGGAGTGGCACGGTTGGGAACTTCAGCGCTGTTTTAATTCAATTGTAATCTTGGCAAACTGTTACATTTTAATGGATCCCCCAGTAACATGCTCCAAAACTCGATAGGAGACTGCCAAACTTTGTAGGGCCTGCCTCAGTTGAAAATATACTCAGGCAGGTAGGTAATGGAATGGTTTGTTCTTGTTTGGAATCACACATGCTTTGGCACAGACTGAACTTCTTCCCTGATAAAGCTTCAATTCTGCAAACCCTGGACAACTAGGAAGAAATGTGAGCACACTTGGACACCTCAGCTAGTTTGTGTTTGCTTCAACCCACTGGAGGGAAAGAACTGGAGAGCAGAGATGCTAGATGGAACCAAGGCTGTCTTTTTTCTGTGTGACAGTGCAAGGATGAGCCCAGCTCCACACAGCAAACTGCTCTGGCTGCTGGAACATTTGTCTTCCTTCTTTTATTTTATCTATATTCTCTTGAGACTTTCTGTGAGGCAGAAGATGTGCATGTCTGAGTCTCTTGAGGGAGCTGCTGGGGCAGCTCAGGTGAATAAAATCCCTAAACCAGTTAAAATCCCACAAGGAGAAACACAATCCTCTCCTGCTCTGTACCCTTAGATTGTCCCACTTTTTCCCTGAGAGAAAGAGCTACTGTAGTCCTCGGGACTGAGGCCAGCACTCTCAAGTTGTTCCAGCAGTCAGAGACAGAAAAACTGAGCCACTGCCTAAGCACAATAAAACACAGCACCAAGAGAACAGGAACAGATTTGCAGTATATATATTAACAGTATAACCCCTTTGGTGGGAACAGCTTGGGATGCTGCCTCCATGGTAGCTGGGGTCTTCACAGCTGCAGGGATGGACTTCTACTTTTTTTCAGAGAAGCTTCTCTGGGTGTGTGTTGCTGGTCCTGAAGGGTGGCCAGCCCCTGTGTGGACAGCAAGGACTGCCACCACATCCAACAACCTCCTGGGACCTTTGCAGTTGAGCAGAAGAGAAGTATTTACTGCTCCTTGTCACAAAGGATTCAGGCGGGGGATGACATGGAGAATATACAGACCCTCTATGCTTCTCCCTGACTCCAGTTTGGGCAGGGAACCTGTGGGTAGGGTATGAGTGCTGTCTATGGAGTGGCTTGCAGACACGGAGCACTCTGATTTTGGAAGGATCTACCTTTCCCTTGCTGCCTCACACAGCCTGGGGTTCTGGGCACTTTGCTTACACAGGAGCCAGTCTGGGTAGGGATATGGGGGTGTGTGCCCCAGGGCACCAAGCCTTGTCCTGCGAGAGAGCTCTGCAGCTGGGGTGGCACCTACACAGCTCTGACAGCTGCTTTCCTCACCTCACCACACACCATTCACAGCACTACAAAAGCCCAGAAATGGTTAAAATGCAGGAACATTTCTCACCAATACACCACATTTTTGAGAACAGGAGACAGGTAAGTAACAGGCAGATCTTCAGCACTTTCCCTTTTTACCTTTCCTTCACTGATGTGCAAGATTTATTGTTATGAAGGGAGGAACCACAGAGATCTCTCTCTGCTATAGAAAGACCATAAATGAAATCAAGTCTAAATTCACAGAGTAATCAGAATTACTTTTCAGAACAGTATCTTGTTATTGGCTAAAACAAACAGCATAGTTACCACCAGGGGAACTGCCAGCTCCCAGAAGGGCAGATCAGGAAAAATTAAATAGTTGTCTTGGGGGGAAAAAAAAGGAAAAAGTCAGTTTTTACAAAAGTCTGCCTCAGATGGAAATTAAAAGTGAGTGAAGCAAGAGAAGGTGGATTACCCTCTCAATTCAGCAATTAATCCGAGGAGGAGAAGGGGAAGAAGATGTGCTGTGCGCGTTGGTGGCGGCCGTGGGGCCGGGGGCTGTCCCCGTCCCAGCCATCCTGCACTTTTGAACCGAGCGATTGAGTCAGGCCCTGCGGACCCACGGGAAGATGGGAACAGGATGACTGGACCTTTGATGTTGCCAGGGTGTAATAGCGAGAGGAGACGAGAGAGCCTGCGCTCACAGTAACCCACTGTCTCTCATCAACAGCAGCACATTAATTTGCCAAGCGAGGATCATGCGGGAGAAGCAGCGGAGCGGCTTGTCAGGAAAAAAAGCAACCGGGAGGGGGCCCGGGGAGAGGAGGAGGCCGGGGGGACGGGGCGGGGGTTGAAGGAGAGTTCGGAGAAAATTGCTGAAAATTACAGTATTCAGCTTTTGGTGACAGTATATCAAAGCCCAGCTTCTGCCTTTATGATATTTAAATCCCTGCCGCTTCCCCAGAAAAACAGCATCGGCACAATAGAAACATTATGTGCTGGGTGGGGAGGGGGAGCGCCACTGAAACGGGACTCGCTTCGGCTTAGGATGCTGAGCGGGACTTGAAGGGCCTGGTGGCTCCACGGCATGGATGAACAAAGTGTCCGTCTGCAGCGACAATGTCCTGAGGAGGCACTTTGAATTCATCTCCTGTTACACGGTTTGAAGCACACGCACGCTCTCTCTCTCACACACACACACACAGAGCCACACTCACACACTCTCACACGCTCCCCCCTTTCCTCCGAGGGGAAACAACCCACTCACTGCACAGGGCAGGAGCACGGGAGATGCAGCAGCATAAACTGGCACCTCAGGAAGGGGATTAAAGCTCTGTAAAGCCAGCGATTTATGCCGTCTCCTTCTTAAAAAACTTTGGTCTCCCTCACGGGATTGGCACCCTCTTCACTGGCTGTACCAAGCGCACCTCCAGAATGATCATCTTCCTCAGCCAGTGGTTCCCAGGGACCAGAAGGGAGCAAGGGAGGACACAAATCCCCGGAGGTCGGTCAGGGAGGGTGGAGGGGGGCTGTGCGGCAGAGATCCCCACCATGCCGGAAGGAGGTGAGCTGCAGGAGAAGGACAAGGAAACTCCAGAGTGTGCCCGGGGGAGTGCAGAGCCCCGAGAAAGGTCTTGTGCCCCCGAAAGGAGCTGACACGGCAGCCCCCGAGCAGGTTTCACATCCACCCACTGCTCACGGCTGGGCCCTGGCTGGCAGGAAGAAGCAGTGTCAGCACTGCTCGCTGGAATCCCGTGGCAGCCGAGCCCCGCTGAAGCCCTGAGCCAGAGGTGTGCCTCCGAGCGGGCAGAGCCAAGGGGCCGAGGGGAGGGCAGTGCCTGCTGGCACCGCTTTTACATCAGGCCGGAGCTGCCTGCGCTGCCCACACGGAATTCTACCCGCAGGGATGGAACGAGTTAGCAAATGTGGGCTGGTAAATAAGTTATCCTTAAAGAACCGTGCAAACCTCAGCACAGCTCTGCAAGACCCCGGGAGGGAGGCAGCTATCTCCCCCTCTCCAGATGGAGAGGATGGGAGAGGTTGGAGTGCTCTCATGGCCGTCCTCAGGAGAGCTCGTACACACTGAGGAAATCTCTGCCCGGGGCATGGCTCGCTCGGCATTTGCTGCCAAGCCCCAGCCCAGGGCTCAGCCCATGAAACCATCTATTCTCTCTGAGGCACCATTTGCTGAGAAACAACATCAAAGGCCTTTGTGTTCATAAACCTAAACTGGCGCTTTATGAGAAGAACAACGGCATTTGAGCCTTGCGCAGACAGATTTGCTTTGCCACCTCCCTCCTGCCCATGTGCTCCCAGGATGGTAACACCTTTCTTTCCCAGGATATGTATGGAGAAGCAGGGGATATTAAGGAATTAGGCTGGAAGCCAAAAGCAGTGCCCACTCTGTGCACAAATCCTGCAGGGGCCTCCTGGAGGAAATGAAAGTTTCTTTCACTAGGAAAGACACGGATGTTACACCAGAGGTACCCTTGGCCCCAGGATCAAAGGCCAGGCATGTATTTTAACACTTCATTGTGTTTTACAGGTACAGCTACAAGTCACAGAGCCAGAGAAAGGTGTGCCTTGTCCCCTCTGAGATTTATGGCAGGTTAACCCTTCCTGTCACTTGAAGGGGGACAAGCACACTCAAGTGCTCTGACACAAAAGTTGTGAGGAAGCCCAACACCAAAAACCCTGCTCAATGCATAACTTTGCAAAGCAGGCACAGCATAAATTCCTCCGTCCTTCAGCCAAATGAATCCAAAGGGGGATAAAATGGCAGAGAAGGCTCTCAATGGGAAGTGCAGTGCCCAGCTGCTGGGCTGAGGAACTGTTAAAAAACACAAAAGTATCCTTCCCCCACACTGCATTTCATCATCCCTGTATATTCACGGGAAACTGTGTTTCTATAAATGTTTGTCTTGGAAAAATAATCTTTTTTTCCTCTGGATTGTCTGTGAAAACAGCAGAAGGCAGCCAATCTGGCTCCATTTCCAGTCACCTGAAGGGATGGTGAGTCCTCTTCAAGAGTACCAAGAAGATATTTCCAGGAGATGTTTGTGACAGCCCAGCTGATGATCTGTGGCTGGCACACTGCCCTGTGAGGCTTAGCCCAGGGAGGCTTCAGCTTGGGGGCCTTACTGGGAATATGTTTTGGAAAGAGCACATCTTGAGCTGGAGATGCTTGTTCAGGAGCAATAAACTATCTGGAGCATATCTAGAAGTCTTATTGGAGAAGGATTTGTGTACAGCAGCACTGCTTTTTCTCTTAAAATCAATAAAACATAACTCAACAAGAAGAGCAAATCTGATGCTTATGTGGAAAGGGCAGAGAAAGGACATTTCTTCTGCACTGGCTCAGAGCAGCAGCCCATCTCCTGTGGTGAGATCTCCTCCCTGCTCTCCTGAAGAACCTGGTGGTCACAGAGTGCCCAGGGAACAGGGTGAGCACAGAATCAGCAAGAACAGATGGACACAGCCTCTGAACACTCCCCTGACATCCAGCAGCCCATAGCAAAGGTGTGTCTGACTGTGATACCAGTTTTTTTGCTGCCATGGCTAGATTTTTGTTCTCTTAATTTGCCTTTTGGAACCCATGCAACTTTAGCATGCAGAAATTCTTTTGGCAAGGGTTTTCACAGCTTCACTACACTTTATTGTTTGCACGAGAGGATACTGGTGCACAAATGATAACCTGCCCTAGTATTATCACCAGGACAAAGGCAAAGTCTATTCTGTCTTTCCTAGAAGGTCCACTAAGGTTAGGATTCAAACATCTAACCTTGCTTGTGTTTAAAATTTGGCTTCCATATAGCAGGACTACATTTTTAAAATTGTTATTGGGATTTTATGGATCAAATTTATGGGGAGAGAGCAGAAAGGGGAAGAGGTGTTAAGTTATGCAGCGAGGGGAGCATATATAATGGATTTCTGATAGTATTTGCCTTTGCACTTCTCATGTGCCCAGAGGTTAGAGCAGTAAGTGTTGGCCCGCATATCTGTACATCCTGCATGCAGCTAGAAAAGAGATAGAAAACACCTTTCAAGCATTAATCCCCGTTTTGTTTCTGCACAGAGGGGGAAGAGCTGATCTTCCACACAGCTGTCATGTCCAAGTGCATGTAAGAGCCCACTGAGCACATTGGCTGGAATGGTTTTAGAAACTCTGAACGTTGTTCTGTGGTTTTTTCTCTCTCCAAGCATCTTTGTTTGCCTGATTTCTGGACAGAAACACAACCTGGAGTGCCCAAGGGCTGTGGCAAAGCCAGTTGTCATGACACTGCTAACCTAACCAGAAGTGCAGGAAATATCCCAAGAAAGCTTGTTTTTATAGGCTCCCAGAAGGCTTGCATATGTCAAATATGCTTATCCAGACCAAACCCAGCCTTCCTGAAATTCACCCCTCACTAACATTAATGCTTTTTTCCATGTCAACTTGAGTAGTGTGAGATTTTTGGCAATCAGGGAGCAATAAAGATTTGTTTACTGCTGGTTTGGAATGGATGTTGGTTTGTTTATTGCAATTCATGCCAAAGGAATATTTCATAACAAGTAATATATTTCAGCCTATTCATTCTTTTCATGATTTTCACTTACTGCAGGGGTTTTTGTTTCAAAAGTTTGTGTTGTTCAGCAGTGGCTAAATACATAAAGTAAAAGGAGGTGAGGAAAAGGAAGGTGAATTTGTAAGATGCAATCCCTTTCTTGATAATTTCAAAGGTAAAATCTGAGACTGGTGCACAGCAGTTCAAAAATATAGGAAGGATGTTAAATTGTCACATTTTCAAGTATCAAACTTTTACAGAAATGGTGACTTATGGATTCTATCACTTATCCTTGTTTCTTGGATATCTACCTTAAGTGAATATTTTTAATCATGTTTCCAGTGCAAATACGCATGGCAAGAAAGCTGAAATGGGTTTTCCATTACCACTTAGCTCTCATCAGGTTTAAATTGCTTCTGCAAGCTTCAATTGTTCAAAACTGTACCAAAAATACCTTTAAAGGTTTTCAATGCCTGACATTAATTTCCTTAAATATGTAAATATTACCCAAATATTTTTGTAGGGTTGTCTGTTTTGAGGCAGTAAGAGGTCGAATAAGTATTAAGCCCCCAGGTAAGATTCCTTGTCTAATGCAAAATAAAGCCACATGGGCCCACTGTTAATACAGAAGGCATAACTTCTCAAAAAAAGAAAAGTTTGTTATGCACTGCTTTTTACGTGAAGATTTCTAAAGTCAGCAAAATTATTATCCTTGGTAAAATACCCAGAATTGGAAGATCTGCTGAGAGCTGCAGAACTCATCTCAGAAATGCAGCTCTCTAGGCCCCATTGTCATTATCTGATTTAGAATGCAAGATATATCCTGCATTGGAAGATATAATCTACATTTCCCAGTGTGTTAATAACTTGACCCCCTCCAAAGGTCCTGCTGTGTGTATTGAAGCTGTCTATTAATTCCCTTGTGGACTGCTGGTTTTGGTATTTAATCTCTAGGAAGAATTTAAGAAGGTCAAAGTCCCCTTCTTTGAGGAATTCCATACAAGTAATAAAGCAAAGTACATTTGCCCTCAAAGAGCTAGAAGTCTGGGAGCTGTGTTGACAAGAGACCTTTGGATTATTTATACTGTATTAGAAAGAGGGGGAAGGGCAGGGAGATAGTTACTGTAGTTTAATAAGTATGGGAAGATGGTTAATACATACAGACTTTCAGCCCCATTGTGACATTTGATTTATTTTAAATGTAGTGAAAGGTCAAGATCTCTTTTCACACCATTCAGTCCTATGGACCCCCTTGGTCTGTGCATGGTGGCTAGGATTTGGATGATGCTGGATTTCTTGGAGCAAAGAAGTTTAGGCTGTAATAAAAGCTCAGCAGAGTTCCCACAGAGGGATCTGCTCACAGAGTTTCTGTGTAGGTAGGACATCAGCACAAAACATCACTAAGCCCAAAGAGCAAACAGGAAAAATCCCCAAAAGGTGTACTTGGCAGCATTGACTCAATCCTAAATCCCAACTTTAAGCAGACCTTCCCCTGTCTGCAGAGGACTTCCAAGACAGCAGCATTAGGACATCTCCACTCCTGAGAAAAAAAACCAAACCAAAACCCACACCAAAACATTCAAGGACTAGAATTTACCAGGTCATAATACAGAGCATCCTTGCTTGGAGAGTCACTGGGCACTTCATGCCATTGTCTCAAAACAGCCATGGAGACAAAGCCAAAATTTCCAAGGGTCATTTCAAAGCATGCATCTGCTGCAGTGACTCTGGGCACATCTGAGGTTGCTGCAGGGTTCTTGGGCTCGTACATTGCCCATGCACAACTCACGCCTCACAGACCAGGGCCAAGAGGTTTGCTGATGTTATATTACCCCAGATCTATGATTAGGTTACTGGACCTTCTAGGTCAACTTTCCATGAAAAACAGAGTAAGTATGATAGCACTGTTTGTTTGTGTGTTTGTCGATCCACCTGTCCCTTCAAGCCTGATGGCCAAATCTGATTAGGTTTTGGCAGTAGAAGATACTTCAAGGCATCACATTCCTGCAAGCATGGGGTACAGACAGCCTAGAAATACCTCCACAAAATAAAAGCTGCTACATAACCTCAACTTATTCAACTCCAGGAAATGCACAAGGAAAGGACAACAAAACTGAGACTTTGGTTGGTTCAGTGGCTTGTGAATCTACTTCCCATGAAAGAACACTAGAGACCAGAGAGAACAGTAGTGAGAAGCCTTCTGGAAGCCTGCAAATTCTCCTAAAAGGTGCAATGCAATTTTCAAATTAATCTGTGAGGAAAACACCTTTTCAGCCCCACTTTCACAGGGAGATGGAAGTTAAGGCTGTGAATACCAATTCCTCACAATAGATCCAACCACAGTGCATGGTCAGGAGCTGATGGTGCAGGCTGTGCTCCCTGGGGCTGCAGGACAATGTCCCCCTGCAGCTCAGCAGAGCAGCATCCTCCCCCTCTTGTGCCCTCAGACATGCTGGGCCCTGTCTCTGTGTGGCACCTTCACAGCCCAGGCGTGGGCAGATAATGGCTCCGACTTCCCTTTTACTGCTGCTCTTATTTTATCTGCACTGAGATACCATCAGTGACAAGGCAAGTGTGGGGAGATTTCTTTGACAGTCCTCTCATGACATCTGATTACAAACGGCCTGGGCTTATCCAACACCTCCCCTGGCTGATAACTTCAAAGGGACTGGTTCTCCCTTCTCTTCCTTCAGCTGCCCAAATAGCTGAGTTTCCTGGGCTCTGATTTTGGCCAGGCTTTTCATAAAATGCATCAGTGTCACTGTGTTCACAAGGCTGGATCTGAGGAGGAATCTGGGCTTCTGACCTGAGAAGCCTAAACTTGGACGGGCAAATCTGCTGAAAATTGAGGTTTTAAGAAATTTTCAAATTATTTTTGTGTGCTCGTGGGGTTCAAAAATTTGATTGCGGTCATGAACTTTTCCTCTCCTCCTCCTGTCATTTGAAACTAGGGTTTTTTTCCAAGAGTGATTAGCTCCATTAAAAGAGTATTTTCTGAACTAAATGGGAGTTCTGTGCTACTGCATGTCCAGGCAGGAGTTGTGATGAATCACAAGATACAAGAAAACTTTGGAACAAAAAGCCCATCACAATGATTAGAAAATGTGAATAAAATCCTGGCCCAGTGAAGTTAGCAGCAAAATATTATTGCCCTCTAAAGACCAGGTTTTCATCAGCTACTTTTTTGTTTCATTGGAGTTTTTCTTCTCTCCTTCTCCTCTTGGGATCTGTGTTTGTTTTCCTTCAGCCCACTGAAAGGCTTTTTTTTTCCTCCTTATTTTTGAATAGCTTTCATATTTCTTTTATCCACAACTGTTTCTTTGACTGCTTCCCTTTGATTGAGCTCAGACTCCTGAAACATCTTAGTTGAACCCTCAGCAGGCTGAGAACAGGGCAAAATAAATTTGCCTCTGGAAACTCCATTCTTTCCACAATTTTCTGTGGTTTTCACCACCATACCAGCAAAAAACTAGATGCCTTACATGTATTTTGAAAGGAGTTTTGTTTGCAGGGTAAGTTTCCCACTGCCAGAACAAGCCAGGGTAGCTACAAAGCAAAATGCACATGGATGGCAGGAGGCAGTGTCAGGGATATTTTTTCCCATTAGGCTGGCTTTGCATGGCAGTGAGAAGCAATGACCACTGAAACCACCCAGAGCCAGTGTGGTCCCAAAGGCTGGCACCACTGACACTGTGCCCAACACCTAAAGTTCTGTCAATATCAGAGTTGCAACACTCGTGTAAACCAAGCATGGGATTTCTGCCTCCTCCCCATGATTCAGGAGCTGAATCTCTTTATTTTCTCTGTTTATCTCTCAGCAGAACTGAGACCCCCTGGTGACAGTGCATAGCTGCATTACCAAGGCACAGGAAGGCACAACCCATGTCCTTGCTGATTTAACAACTTAGTTTAGCTGTTATTGTCTTAGTTTAACAGCTTAAAATTAACTTTGCCATGCTACCAGTTACGTTTCTTACTGCCCATATAGTGCATTTAGTGTTTGAGACCTCAGTTATACCTTCTGAGATGAAGATGAGCCTTCAAAAGAGTTCACTGTAAAAAAGAAAAAGCAAGAAGAGTAATTTTGCACATTAACTTTGCTTCCAAAAGTTACTTTATGTGAATGGCTGCTGCCCATCATTCCTTGTGAGTATTCAAACTTTGGAAAGACAATATTTTTTAGCTGATAGCCTGAGAAGCTGCTGGGGTGATAGTCAAAGAGCCTGAAATCCTCTGTGCATCAAGCATTTACAAAACAATCCCAGCAATTCTCCAAAGCAAAAGGTCTGTTCACCCCTTAAAGGTGGGGGAGCCTCCAGGTCCTGCATGCTGGCTTCTGGAGTGGAGAGGGATGCTCTGAGCAGCAGAGCCCCACCAGCCACGCTTGCCAGGTGATGGATGTGGTGTGCTCCAAGCTCCTCTCTGCTTGGGCCTGCTCCAAGTACCCAGGTTATCAGGGTGCTGCCATTATAAATGTAAACTGCAAATGGAACATCAAACAACAGCCCTGTCCTGCACAGCATCACTGCAGTGCCTGATCATTTCCAGCTCTCAAACTGCTGGGGAAGGGCTGGGGAGTGACCGGGATAAAGAGCAGCATTCACAGCAGCCTCAAACCCCTTCTGCAGCAGGGCTAAGGTCACGCTTTACTCCTACACCCAGCTTTGTTATATTAAGTATAATTCTCTTTACTTTATGAAAACAGGTTAAGAAGAAGAACTGGAGATATTTGGATTAATGTACAAGAACAGGGGGATTAAGAGGCCCTGTCAATTAAGGTGATCCCTTTAAGGCTCTGCCCTTTCACCCCTGGAGCTTGGCTTTAATTCCTGCTCAGACTGATGTGACTAAACCCCTTCTAATCTGACAGCTGATACAGGTCAGAAGTTAAATGTGTCCAGGCAGCAAAAGACACCATTCTCATGGTCTCTGTCCTCAGGAGTCACCCTGACACAGCTCCAGGCACCCCTCACAACAATGAAAGGAGCTCTGTGGCTTTTTTGGCACCTTGTGGTGCTGACTCTCCAAACTGGGACTCTTGCAAATCTTATCCTTCATGGTTTTGTCCCCCCTTGCCCTTAATAATGCTCTGGCCCCATGAGTATGCTGCATGGCAGGAAACATCCTCCTCACCACAGGGCTTGCTTACCCTGGCCCCCAGGGCAATGTTTTTGTATTTTCCACATATGGCTGTGTGTTGTGGCAGGCACTATTTGGAAGCAGTGACCCTGGTCCAACTGCAGCACACGTTGTGAATGGAAAGGAACCAGGCTGTGCCATGCTTGGGGATCATCCCTCCCTGCCCTGGTGAGAGATGTAGCTGCCATAGCTCCTGTTACAGAGAAGATGAGTAGATTGCTTCAGGGATCGTCCATCCACCTCATTTAGACACCTCTGCTGGAAGGGGTTGTGTGTGTAAATGCCTGTCTCACATGCTGGTGGTGAATGGGGCTGACACAGGGTTGTCTCAGTCCCCTTAACCAGCTGTTGACTGGCCCTGAGGCCAATGAGGTGGATCTGCTTCTTGTTACAGAGGCTTGCAAAACCTAAACTAAACCAGAGCCTGTTGTTATCTAGAAGTGGATGTCCTAAGGAGGATGCTGAAGATGGTTTACGAGCTGTGAGACTTTCCAGCTTGCACAGTAAACCACCATCAAAATCCATGCCTCAGCAGTACTGAGGTCAGTGATAGCCATGGCTAAGGCCTGAGCAGATTAACTTGAATAAATGTCTTGTTTCTTAGCAGTATGAACAAAGGAATTGTAACTCTCTGAGGTTGTGTTCTACCCTGCAAAAAATCCCTCTGGGCTAGGCTTGGGACCTTGCTGAGATCTGTTTTCTCTTTAACATTTTGCACTTGTTCTGGTTCAGAAGAGGACTTTGAAACCCAGCAAGACTGAGCAAGCAGCTCTTTCATCACTGATAAAATTCACAATGCTTATGCTGAAAAAGTAGAAGAGCCTTGTTCCATCTCAGGTAGTTATAAGGTATTTCTGGGTCAGAACCATGCAATGGTTTCTTTCTGCTTCTTCTGTGGCCGGGCATAGCAGCAGCAGGGATGGGGAGATTGGGAAGCTATAGCAACACAAGCAAGGAGGAGCAGAAACCCAGGCCCCACATCCCTCAGAAGTCCTCTTCTATTGATCTGTTCCTACTTATCTGCTTGTGACTGTTTTTCTCTTGCTTCCTCCTCTTTTCTGCTTCCTGGGTTCTCCCAGCCTTTGGAGTTAACATTTGTTCCCTTCCTCCAGAGCCAGGGAACTGCTGTGTACCTTCAACAGTCCCATCACACAGGCTCCTTTTGCTTCAGCTGCAGGGGCCAAAGCCCTGCTTGCAGCCCTGTTTGACAGGATTAATTTCAGCAATGCATCAAGCTGCTTTTCCTGAGCATCTTCTACAGGAGATGGATGACCCTGCATGCCTGGCCTGGCTCAGGACCAGTACAGAGTTTGTCTTCCCCCACCTTGTATCACAAATGCCACAGCTACAGAGATGTCTCCAAGTACACTCTGGGGTACCCCTGGAGTATAAAACTCAACACATATAGGAGGGTCTGACCAGTGCTTCAATGTTTAAAGAACAAGGAACATAGCAAGAGAGATGCCATTTCTCAGCCACCCAGATGTGGAGAGTGAAGTCACTGTAGTCAGGGTGGGTTTGCCTTCCTCTACCTCCATGCTCAGCAGCTCCTCTCAGCACATGGTCTAGATTAAGCCCCATTCTCTTTTAAGCCATTAAATCATCATGAGCTCTCCAGTCCCCCAGTGGGCTCATCTTGGAAAATCTTGCAATAGCTCCAATTTCTGCCAAATCATTCAGATCTTAGCTTTCAACTTGTCTTCCACCCCAGGGGTTTGGCTTCCCCATTGGTAGAAGGATAAAGGTCTTGCACAAAGGCCTCGGGAGAGATGTGCGTGGGCTCGCTGATGCTGATCTGAAGCAAAGACAGAGCTTGTGTGGGGGTGTGCTTATGTAAAACTCAGAGTTCCAGTTCACCTCAGGGGCCACCCACAGACTCCAAAATTATTTATTTGCTCGTATATTTTCCCCACAATAAGATTCATTTGTGGGGAGGGGAACACTGACTTTGGGGATGGTGAACTTTGCTGTTTGGACAGATGTTTAGTTTGTACTTAAATCTGGTCCAAACCCACTTTTGAATGGTTTCACAGAGGTGAGCTGATGATCTGGACAGGATCTGATCTCTTAGCTCATCTGTGCTCTGTGGAAAAAGTGGTCTTCTCAGGAGTATGATATGGATTCCTGATCCTGCCATCAGTTTTATGTTCTCAGATTAAGGAAGTCTTGGTCCCTTTTTAGTTGTCCAGGAGACCAAGTGCCAGGATTGCACAGTGTGGCTGTGACCAGCCCACCAGGGTACCTGGGATGGGTCCGGGGTCTGTCAGCCACCTTGGCAAGCAGCCCATGGGAGCCAATTAGCACTGTGCTTGGTTCAGGTGTGTTCACACCACATGGTGACACTTTTGCCACAGTAGAGGAACTCAGGGTGCTAAGACATGCAAGTGGGAGCTTTAACAGTGCAGGCGCAGCCACCCTTGCCTTGTGCAGGGGAAGCACTGGGATATACACTGTGGCTGGGACCTCTGGACCCAAGTAGCTGTGCTAGAGATACTCCTGTTATGCCTTTTCTCATGGAGATCCATCAGTCTTACATATTCCCTGCAAGGCTTATTTTAGTGTCACAAAAGTGTTCTTAAATTCATTAGCAGATGTACCATATTTTTCAAACAGATCCTTTAAGACTAACTTCATTGTCCAGCAAGCTGTGGGTACAGCCTTTCAAGTCCATGTTAAACAAAGAGCTGCTGATCAAGACAGAAGCAAGTCAGAAATTAATTAAACCTTCCCTAGACTAAATGGTGAAATGCTGCATAGCGTGTGTGTCATCTAATAAATACACCTGCTGAGTGAAGGAGTAAGCAAAGAGAAGAAAGGAAATGTTGCCTGAGACCTCCCCGGGCTGGCTGCCAATTGCTGCTTGAGCAGCACACGTAGCTGTGAGAGCTGTGTTTGTGGGGAAGGGAA
>VZTR01018937.1:68597-120601 GCA_013400775.1 Chaetops frenatus
AACTAATATCCTTTCTGGGCGGGAGTTCACAGTGATACGGATTCTACAAGAGACTTATACTTCTTGTGGGAAAAAACTCCATGGTGAGACAAGAGAGACTCTTCTTCCAATTGGACTGATGAAAGCCTATTTCAAGAGTGGTAAATTGACCAGGGGTTTTCTAAGTTTGTTTCTCTGTGTTGTTAGTGAGAAGGATGGTGGTAAAGGAAAATAAATGAGGTGGGAGAAAGGAACCATCATGGGTGGGGGGCTGGGGGAGGAAGAAGAAACCACCTGGGGGTTGATTTTGATTCTGTTGTCTTTTGTTAATAAACTATTTTTATCTTTGAAGTTTAGGCCTGTTTTGCATTTCTCTTAATCCTTATTCTCATAAAACCACTACACTACACTCTCGCCTGGTGTGAGCAGGCGAGCAGGTGAATGTGAAACCGCTACATTAAATGGTGTTTCTGCCCGGTTTCGAACCAACCCATGACATCCATGCACAAAATCCCCACTTCAGGGGACAGGTCTTGCCCTTCACCACTTGACAGGAGAATAACTCAGGAGTCACATAGATAAAGAAGGAGGACACCTTGAGTGACACCCCCTGTGCCGATCCATCCCCACTCTTTGAGACCTTTTGTTAAAGGTGTTGCATTTAGTCTGTGTTCTGGAAAGTAAAGGTTTATCTTCCTTCACACAATTTAGGGAGGCTTCCTGATGGTTTCTCTGCTCAGCCTTATGTTTTGCAAAACACACTACACTTCAACTTACATTTCTTTCCTTCTCTAAAGCAGCCTTTCCCCTCCTCATCTATGGCCCCAGTGTGCTGATACCACTTTGAGGAAAGAAGAGTAAGCACAACTCCATCACCTTGTTCTGTTGTAACCTTATAATCCTGGCTGTGACTCAGTGTCACACTCAGGTAATGTCTTCTCCCAAAGCACGGGAGAACCCCTCTTGGTCCCCAGTGCCTTGTAGGGCAGGGCATTGCATAAGGAAACAATAGGAGTGCTTTATGAGTAGTCTGCCTTGCCCTGCATCCAGGTCACTGTCTTTGAATGACCACTTTCATAAAACATATTGACGTCTGCCCACGAAAACATTGCAGGTAAGGGAGGAAGAATCATTGGCAACTCACTTGCAGTTCTGGGAGGAGCAAGGAAATATCTGAAGTAGATTTATGTTCCTGTGGTCTCCAAGGTGGGGGTTGTTTTCCCTCTGTGGCAGTAAAAATGCCTATTCAACAAGATCAACCTTCCAACTCATGGTTGTATTATTAAATTACAGACCCTGAAGTACTCAAAATAAAAACTGATTAGATCAAAACCTACTTGCTTTGCACATCACCATGGCAATTCCACTTTCTCCATCTAGTTATTTATGATGATGGTGGCCTCTGCAATGAGCTTTGAAATAGATACAAAGATACAACCGAGTCAAAACAAATGACAGAAAATGAGTGTCTTAACTGGCAGCAAGTTCATCATCCTCTGCCTCAGAATACCATCTAGGCTTCAAGAAGAAAAAAGGTATGGCGTCAAGAACTAGCACATAAGCAGAATTCAAATGTATTTATAAATTCAACCCATAAAATCCCCAGCCGCTTGCTGAGTTATTCTGAAATCTATTGATACATCAGGATATTTTGGCTTTAAAGTTCTCTAGATACAGAGTCCACAAACCATCAATATCGGAACCCAAAAAGCCCCCAGAATCTGATCCCAGAGGTGTTGCAAAGCAATGTTACTCTAGGTAGTCTCTGCTCCATGAGCAGCTGTTACAGGCCCACCTTTCTTTGCAGACTTGTCCCTTGCTGACAACACCTCCAGATCTCATTGAGTGGCAAGGTTTCCCAACCCAGCTCTCTTCTATCCTTGATTCCCAGCCACTGCTCAAGAGCAGAAGCCAGCCAAACATGGATCCTGACCTGCCTGACAAAACACAAGCATGTTGGAGGGCACTCTCCTCCACTTTCAGCTCAGTGGGGAGCAGGACTGTTACCCTCATTTCAGATGAACTCCAATGATGAATATCTCTCTATCTCTCCCTTTTTTATCGACTTAAAATGTTGGCATCAGAGTTTTACCCAGGGATGCAGGTGGTAGGAGAGATCCACCCAAACAGACATCCTTGTGACCAAGAGGGGGTCGTATGTGCAAAAAGGAAGCAGGTAGAACAAAGCCTTGAATTTTAGAACAAGCAGTGTTATTTGGCACTGTAAACAAGAGAACTGCTAGATCACATCCAAAATATATATGACAGGCTCTCTGCCCTGAAACACATCTTCCATACCCTGTGTTCCATGATGTTCACAGAACTTTCCCCAAAGCCCAGATTTCTGTGTGTTTGTACGGATGTACTCAGTTCCGGGCAGGGTTGCTCTTGGGACACATGCCCACATAGGCAGGCAAACAAGGATCTTCACAATCAAAGAGAAGCATTCACAGTTTGTCTGCCTCTATTTTACTGTTTATAAATACCCAGTTAGGAATTAGGGGAAGACCACTCTGTGGTTTAAGTAGCCAGTCTGTTACCACAAAAGATGAATAGTGAATAGCTGAAGTGAACGATTCCCAGAAAACTCATGGTCTGAAAATGGTTTGCCTGTGTTATTCAGCAAATGCTTACGAATAATGAGCAAGAATTAAGGACACAACTGGAGGATAGATTAAACTAATCAGGGTTTTTTTCCCATTTAAATATTTATCATGCACTATATACATAAAATATATATATATGTATACTGGGGGGAATTTACACACCTCACACTCTTGTGCAAGCACACACCAGCCAGAGCACTGACAGCAGTGTGTCATCTATCAGATGGTCATGAGCAAGGCTGATGGAAGTGCAGGAAATGACTGTCCATGGGTGCTGGAGTGCAACACCCCTATGTCAGCTACATTCTACCTTCTTGTTTCATCTATCCCATATGCTACAAGCAGGTTAAGAGCACGATCAGTACTCATATTGGAAACTTGATGGCTGTGCATCAGCAAGGCACATGGGTGTGGAAATGAGCATAACCTGACAAACTTCTTCACAGTGCTCCTTGTGATACTGAGGGTACCAGAATGGTATCAGGTGAGAGCTGAGACAGTCATTTTATCAGCATTGCCACTGAAATTTCCTGGCCAGAGACTGTCAGATGTTATCTACAAGGAATTCTGCCTCTCCTCTTACAGATATTCTCCTCCTGCTGCAGTGATTTATCAGCCCTCGAAGGTAATCTGGCAGGGATGGTCACCTGCATAATATATGACAACGAATTGTCATAGCAATTTCTTCAGAGGTACCATGCATATTACAAGACCCGTGTTTGCAAAGCCCTATGTGACAGCCCTTGGTGAGAAACCATCACAGGGTCAACCACAAAGAATACAAAATATTTCTTTTCCTGTTAAGACATGCTTACTAGGTCACAAAACTCTAACAAATTCTGGCATAACTAGGTGAAAAGTAGCTGGTTTTCAACTGCCAACCAGAAAGAAGAATTTGGGACTGATTTTCTTTTTTCATTTTTAAATACAGATTGCTTTCAAAACAAAAATATATCAATATGCTTTCCAGATATTCCCACCACTTTTCATCAAACTAGCTTATCAAATTTGACCTAAATTCATTCAATTACTCTAAAACTGCTGTGAATTTACATATTAACTAAAAGTATTTTCTGCTCAGCTGCATCAAAAGCATGTATAACACTTGTAAGGACTGGTGAGGGAAACTGTGACTAGGATACAGAAATATTTGTACATGCAGTGCATATAAAGTGTAAACGTAATGGACTCACTATTACAGAAGTATCTTGGCACATTTCCACCTGGAGCCAGCCAGATGATTGACGGGCCACATGCACTAATTATTCGAGGTTGATGTTTGCATCAGTACTGTGTAAATTGAGTGCTGTTCTCCTCACAAAAAAAACCCCCAAACCAACCCATTCAACTGAAGCCTGGAGACTGGACCTTCTGTGCCTGATGAAGCTTGAGATAAGGTACAACAGCAAGAGCCTCTGGGATTTCCAAGCACAGGTTCGGGCAAGCCTAAATCAGCCAACAGCTCAGCCAGGGAAAGCATTTGCTGTGCTGGCTCCAACAGCACCCAGAGAGCTTCTCCAGAGCAGGAGTCACTTGCACATAGACTCCCAAATTTCTGTTCCACTGGAAATGTCTCCAACAACCTTCTCACCAAATTCTGCTCTGAGACCGAGGGGCTAGTACCTCTACTAAGGCAAGCTAAGCTTCCAGACCTCCAATACTTGGCATTGTGACATAACCTACCCTTTGGTTAGAGCCTTGTGCCATGAGGAGTGCTGCTAAGCAAACAAGGACGTAGTTTTCTCCTACATATTCCCTTCCATGTATGTCTTCAGACAGAATCTGAATTCGAATCCCTCCCTCTGATGATAAAAAACCATGCTTGTTCTTTGTCCATACTTGGAGTATTCTGAGCAGGATCAGGGCTGAGTTTTTGCTGAAAGGTGCTGGTTGGCCTGGTTCTCCTATATATACTGTGAAAAATGGTGTTAAAGGTTAGTTGAAAGTTTGCTTGTCTTCAGTGCAACCTATAAACCCACTTTCAGCTACAGGAGCACTTGGAGACTCTAGGTACTCTTGCTGCTCACTGCATCTTTTCATATATTCCTGTCAGCTCTGGCTGAGCCTTATCTGTTCTCTGTTTACTATTTGTGCATTTTGAAACAAGGGGGAAAACAATCACCAAGAAAATCCTGATACGTTTTTGGAGTGTGGCAGCCATGTTATAAATAGTAGAAAATAATAGAAAATAAGAGAAAACTGTTTTCTTTTATTGTTTTGTTTGGTTTGGGAGGTTTTGAGGGTCGTGGGTTTGGTTGTTTTTTGGGGGGTTTTTTGGGGGAGGGGCAGTGTTTGTTTTTCATATCTGCTTACAGATGTCTTTCCCATGTTTTTCAGGCAGCAAAATCAGATCAGTAGCAACATTGTCAAACACTATTTTTACTAACAAAATACTCACTTTCAGAGTCTGTCAAGTTCCCACGAAGGGCTGAGATCTTCTGGCGGTCCTCAGCAGCCCTGTGCCTGCAAGGAGGTGCAAGTACCAGTGCATCGCTTTGCGAAACGATGCCGATAAGGAATCAATGGGGCGGGGAAAGCGCAGAGATGTAATGCTGAGTGTCACAGCTGTTTGCTTAAACCTGAAACAAGGGGAAAGTGTTCTGCTGAGACGGCCTTGGGGCCTGGCTGCCCACGAGATGGTGCTAGAAAGCCGCGGATGTGCCCGGAGCGCCTCTCTGCGCTCTGGTGTGAGCAGAACCCGTGGGGGAGGGCACCCAGCAGCTTGAGGACATCATATTTTAATAAAAACACTTCCGTTTCATTTTCACTTGAAATGTTTGATCCTTGTGAAGGCGTGCACTTAATACAAAACAATCCTCATTTATACGTAGTTAAAACATAGGGCACTGCTTTCTCATGGGTACAAAAGGAGACAGACCCTCCCATTCCAGCTTTCTTTTTTTTTTTCCCCTTTGCTCTCTTTTCAATTGGCTGCAGAAATTAATCATTCTTTCTAGTGGACATGAAAATCTGGATTCAGATCTAGACTATAATCCAGAATTAATCTTTCTTATAAAAGAGACCTTTCGCTGATACTACATGATTGACTGTGAGATCAATTTTTGTCCCTAGTTGTTTGTTTCACAGTCACAGGAGAATGACAGACATGGGGTATAAGACAAGCTATAGGTGAGGAATCTGGCCCCAAAAGCTGCAATCTTATGTAGCCTGGAAAAGCTTTCTGGGTAGAGAGCAGGGCCACAGGTCAGACCAATTTCTGCAGCAGTCACACAAAGGCCAGCTGAGGTCTGATCATCTGTAATAAGCAGATATTTCCATGCTGGAGCACTGGGTCCTGACACAACTCTGTTCCAAACACACGGCCAATATTTGCTATTACAGATCATTTATTAAAGCTTGGCCAATCATAATAGGAAATTTTATGCATGTGAAGATCTCTTTATTTTGCCAAAAGTAGCTCATGCATGAAAAATATTACATAAACTTTCTGAACATATATCAAAATAAATATTACGAACTACAGGAAATATGCTAAAATGACTCCCATTAAAGTTTCAGGATTTGTTTAGGATTACTCTGATGGTTATAAAAGTGTCTCCTCTCATATCCTTCAGCTGAAGGAACAGCTTTGCCTTGGTCATTTTCTCCCCTTAAAAACATGCCAGATAATTCTTATATCCAGCAGAACTCCTAAAGGCACAGCACAAAGTCTAGACACCTGCACATGTCCAGACCAAGTACACTGCTGAGCTGGATCCCCCCAGGTCAGAAAAACCTTCCGAGCCAACTTTCCAGTGCTGATTGATGCTGCTCCTGCATAACTACACATAACTGAGCCTTCCAGCCACCATCTGCAGCAGTCACCATGTGTCTGCAAGCCATGCCAGCCCTTTAAAGGCAGATGTCAACACTCTTCACTGAGCACGACGACAACAGGGTTTGAACTTCCACTGTATGTGGCAAAGAGGGATGAAGTCACATATTTGCTTCACTTGATGTCTGTCAAGCTGCCCTTGCTGTGTTTCTGACGATACTCATTTCACAGCACGATAGTGTCTGCGGTATCATGACATGCTTCCAGGGTTTATGGTCCTTTAATCTGCCTTTTATGCTGCCACATGAACACAGCAGGCCTTCACCTCACCAACTAAGATACCTACACTCGGCTGTGAACTGCATTGCACCCTGTGGGTTTGGGGGTCCCAGCCACAGACAAAGGGACACAGAGACCGCGTGGCCAGCCACCGTGGTGGCCAAAGCAAAAGTGAAACTTTATTCCAAATAGCCCCCTTTCTCAGGGCAGTGTTCAAAAATCCACGCCTTACCATCTCATTGGCTGGGTTATAGCCTGGACAATCCCTTACAGGAGTGATGTGTGCTGTGTCTGATTGGTAGAGGTTTTGATAGACGAGCCAGACAGAGGCTGATTCCAGATTTGCAGGGTGACACATCCACAGAGCCTGACAGAATGCCCTTTGACTTCAAGGGGTTCAGGATTTTGCTGCAAGATTGATTAAAATGCCGTGATATCCGCAGGTAGAAACTTCATCTACTACAAATAGTCATAGTTCCCTCAAAGTCAAAAAGAAAGTGTTTGAAAATGTTCTGAGTCCTAAGACTACCCTGACAAGAAAATTTGCACAGCTCTGTCAATCTTTCACAAGACGTGAGCCAGAGATAGTGAGAGCTGAAAGACTAGAAATGAAAATGATGACAGAGGTAAGAAAAAAGAGCAATGGGAAGCACTGGAACTGTGTAACTCAATAAAACAGAAAAGTTACATGTTTGAGAATTTAGTTAGAGTGAACAAAGGGGTTTTTGTAGCACATTATCCCTGGCACTTAATGCCTCATTATTGCATTGAAGTCAAGGATATATCAGGTTTCCAAGAGGGCTTAGATATGAATAAACAAGATCCATATGAAGACACAGATCATTAGAATGGGGTGGTGGGGGGGAATCCCTTTCCTATTTTTTAAAATAAATTTTCATGGGATTCGAATAATTCCATAGCTGTGTACTTCCCATAAATAACTAATTATTTGGTATGGAAACACTTTCCTGTTTCTCCCGTGACCATTTTCTTGGAGAAAAAGAGTGCAGGAGAAGTAAGGAGTGCAAAAGCGTAACTCTAAGTGATACATAACTGGTCAAGCTGAATTTGTGGGATCAATCCCAGTGAGATCCAATGGAAAACAGCCTTGGGGAAACCTAGCTCAACATAGACAAAAGCTCAGCTAGAACTGGCTACTGCTGTGAAAGATAATGAAAGTGTTTTTATAAATATATTAACACCAAAAGGAGGGCCAAGGAAAATCTCCATCCTTTATTGGAGTGATGGGGAACATTGTCACCAAGGGTGAGGAAAAGGTTGAGGTACTTAATGCTCCTTTCCCTCAGTCTTTAACAGAACGACTGTTTAGACAACAAGCTCCCTGAGCTGGTGTAGAGAGACAGGGAGCAGAATAGATCCTCTGCAATCCAGGAGGAAACAGTGACCTGCTGAGCCACTTAGGCACTCACAAGTCTATGAGGCTGGATGGGATTCCTGCAAGGGGGCTGAAGGGATTGGTTGAGGAGCAGAAGAGCTTGCCAAGTCACTCTCCATAATTTATCACCTGACCTGGTTAACTGTGGAGGTTCCAAACAACTGGAGGTTAGCCAGAATGATGGTCATGTACCAGATGGGCTGGAAGGAGGATCTGGGGAACTGACCTCGGTGCCAGGGAACGTTATGGAACAGGTTATCTTGGGTGCCATCACATGGCACATACAGGACAACCAGGGTTTAGGAAAGGCAGATCCTGCTTAACTGTCCTGGTCTCCTTTTATGACCAGGTGACCTGTTCATAAAAGGGCTAGTGGATGGGGGAAAGGCTGTGGATGTGTCTACCTGGACTTCAGTAAACTTTTGATACTGTCTCCCACAGCATTCTCCTAGAGAAGCTGGCCATGGCCTGGACAGTGAAGTCTTTGCTGAACTAAAAACTGTCTGGATGGCCAAGCCTGGGACTGTTGGTGAATGGTGCTACATCCAGATGGCAACTGGTCACCAGTGGTGTTCCCCAGGGCTTGGGTTTGGGACCAGTCCTGTTCAATCAATTATCTGGACAAGGAGATTGAGTGCACCCTCAGTCAGTTTGTGGATGATATTTAGTTGGATGGGAGTGTTGACCTGCTGGAGGGCAGGAAGGCTCTGTGAGAGATCTGGACAGACTGGATGGATGGAGTGAGGCCAGTGGTCTGAGGTTCAACAAGGCCTACAGTTGGGCCACACTACAACCCCTGCAGTGCCACAGGCTGGGGGAAGAATGGCTGAAAAGTGGCCCAGTGGAAAAAGACCTGGGGGTGCTTGACAGATGGCTGAATGTGAGCTGCCAGTGTGTCCAGGCCGTCAAATGGCATTCTGGCTTGTGTTAGAAATATAGCATGGCCAGCAGGACTAGGGAAATTATTGTCCCTACGTGCTTGGTACCGGTGAGGCCCCCAGATGCTGTGTCCAGTTCTGGGTCTCTCAGCTCAGGTAGGACATGGAGGTGCTGAAGTGTGTCCAGAGNATGGGAAGCACTGGAACTGTGTAACTCAATAAAACAGAAAAGTTACATGTTTGAGAATTTAGTTAGAGTGAACAAAGGGGTTTTTGTAGCACATTATCCCTGGCACTTAATGCCTCATTATTGCATTGAAGTCAAGGATATATCAGGTTTCCAAGAGGGCTTAGATATGAATAAACAAGATCCATATGAAGACACAGATCATTAGAATGGGGTGGTGGGGGGGAATCCCTTTCCTATTTTTTAAAATAAATTTTCATGGGATTCGAATAATTCCATAGCTGTGTACTTCCCATAAATAACTAATTATTTGGTATGGAAACACTTTCCTGTTTCTCCCGTGACCATTTTCTTGGAGAAAAAGAGTGCAGGAGAAGTAAGGAGTGCAAAAGCGTAACTCTAAGTGATACATAACTGGTCAAGCTGAATTTGTGGGATCAATCCCAGTGAGATCCAATGGAAAACAGCCTTGGGGAAACCTAGCTCAACATAGACAAAAGCTCAGCTAGAACTGGCTACTGCTGTGAAAGATAATGAAAGTGTTTTTATAAATATATTAACACCAAAAGGAGGGCCAAGGAAAATCTCCATCCTTTATTGGAGTGATGGGGAACATTGTCACCAAGGGTGAGGAAAAGGTTGAGGTACTTAATGCTCCTTTCCCTCAGTCTTTAACAGAACGACTGTTTAGACAACAAGCTCCCTGAGCTGGTGTAGAGAGACAGGGAGCAGAATAGATCCTCTGCAATCCAGGAGGAAACAGTGACCTGCTGAGCCACTTAGGCACTCACAAGTCTATGAGGCTGGATGGGATTCCTGCAAGGGGGCTGAAGGGATTGGTTGAGGAGCAGAAGAGCTTGCCAAGTCACTCTCCATAATTTATCACCTGACCTGGTTAACTGTGGAGGTTCCAAACAACTGGAGGTTAGCCAGAATGATGGTCATGTACCAGATGGGCTGGAAGGAGGATCTGGGGAACGGCAGGCCTGTCAGCCTGACCTCGGTGCCAGGGAACGTTATGGAACAGGTTATCTTGGGTGCCATCACATGGCACATACAGGACAACCAGGGTTTAGGAAAGGCAGATCCTGCTTAACTGTCCTGGTCTCCTTTTATGACCAGGTGACCTGTTCATAAAAGGGCTAGTGGATGGGGGAAAGGCTGTGGATGTGTCTACCTGGACTTCAGTAAACTTTTGATACTGTCTCCCACAGCATTCTCCTAGAGAAGCTGGCCATGGCCTGGACAGTGAAGTCTTTGCTGAACTAAAAACTGTCTGGATGGCCAAGCCTGGGACTGTTGGTGAATGGTGCTACATCCAGATGGCAACTGGTCACCAGTGGTGTTCCCCAGGGCTTGGGTTTGGGACCAGTCCTGTTCAATCAATTATCTGGACAAGGAGATTGAGTGCACCCTCAGTCAGTTTGTGGATGATATTTAGTTGGATGGGAGTGTTGACCTGCTGGAGGGCAGGAAGGCTCTGTGAGAGATCTGGACAGACTGGATGGATGGAGTGAGGCCAGTGGTCTGAGGTTCAACAAGGCCTACAGTTGGGCCACACTACAACCCCTGCAGTGCCACAGGCTGGGGGAAGAATGGCTGAAAAGTGGCCCAGTGGAAAAAGACCTGGGGGTGCTTGACAGATGGCTGAATGTGAGCTGCCAGTGTGTCCAGGCCGTCAAATGGCATTCTGGCTTGTGTTAGAAATATAGCATGGCCAGCAGGACTAGGGAAATTATTGTCCCTACGTGCTTGGTACCGGTGAGGCCCCCAGATGCTGTGTCCAGTTCTGGGTCTCTCAGCTCAGGTAGGACATGGAGGTGCTGAAGTGTGTCCAGAGGACAATGAAGTCAGTGAAAGGTCTAAAGAGTAAGTCACATGAGGAGTGCCTGAGGGAGCTGGGGGTGTTTAGCATGGAGAAAAGGAGGCCCAGGGGTGATTTTTTCATTCTCTACAACTGCCTGAAAGGAGTTTGTAGCCAGGTGTGGGTCGTCTTCTTCTCTCAGGCAACCAGTGACAGGATGAAAGGACATAGTCTTAAGGTGGGTCAAGGTAGGTTTAAATAGGGCATTAGGAAGAATTTTTTTCCCTGCAAAAGTTGTTAAGCATTGGAACAGGCTGTCCATAGAGGCAGTGCACTCACCATCCCTGGAGGTGTTCAAAAAGCAACTGGATGGGACACTCAGTGCCATGATCTCTTGACAATAGATCAATCAAAGGTTGGACCCCAGGATATTGGAGGTCTCTTCCAGCATTTGTCATTCTATGATCCTACTGTCTGCAGTCTTTCGTGGCTGGGAGGTTACCACAGAAAATTCTAATGTGCACAAAGGACCCAGCACAGAAAGTTTAAATAACTCCTCCACGGTCACATATCAAATCAAGGAGAAACCCTTGGGCCCCAGGTGTGCATTTTTGCCAGTGCTGCCTGTCTCCTGACACGGAAACACAGCTAAAAAAACCCGAGGGTGGGGCCGTGTGGAGCTTTTTCTCCATACATGCAATCAGATATGCCTCTTATCCCTCTCGGCCCGCTTCAGACAGCACATTAAACACCCTCCCGTGTGGTGCCTGCCCTGCCACACACCCCCAGCCAAAGGCGGGAGCCAGCAGGGAAAGGCTCCCTGCCCTCAAAACCACCGCCTGGAAAAGGGCCGGGCAAAGGGAGGCCGGCGGTGCCCGGGGAGAGCAGAGCAATGCTCAGAAATCCCTAAGCAGAGTGTGAAGGGCAGGACGGTCCCTGATGGATGTGGGATCAGCAGGGTGACTCTCCCAAAATGCAGAGGAAGCGCAGAGCTGGGCACGGAGAAATCGGCCTGGTCAGGGCTGAGGTGCTGCAGAGCCGGGAGCCAGGCCTGCCTCCCTCCAGTGCCGGGCACCAGCCTGGAGACCGCCACCTTTCCTAAGGCAGGCAGGGCAGAGTGGGGTGATTTTCCAGCCTTTGACAGCTTAAGGCACACGAACTTCTCAGCGGTGCTCACATCTCATGGCCATCGGGATTAGACTATTTTAAAATAAGAGCAAAATTTTCCTACATGTTTGCTGACTCCAGGAGTTTGGGAGTGTAAAAAACCCAAGCTATTGCAGAGTTTGGGGTAATTTGCAAGCTTTAGTGTTGCAAGAACACAAATAGAGAAGTACTGTTATTTAAAGAGGAAGGAAAGTTGTATAACGTGTTTTAGAGGACAGTTTAAATGTCTTTAAATATAACAACTAATTTCCCTGTCTGAGGATTTTCACTTTAGTATCACACTAGACAGAAGGTTTTTTTGCAGGTATGTATTAGATTATCAGACACTAAGGGTTTTTTTAGCTCCCGAAAAAATTAAGAGAGATTTGTAAGCTTTCTAAGATTTTAGTTTTTAATGAAAGTATTATCAGTGTTTAGTCCTATAAGTGCTTTTATGTAGAAATGACACACAAGCATCCTTGCAAAACCAGTTCCCAAACCCAGATGCCCTGGCTGGTGAGCTCTCTTATGCAGAAAATGTCAATATTGTATTCCCACAAGATCCAGCATGAAAATCTGCAGAGTCTCCCAAATTCCCAGTGCCAGCTCTTCCCTACTTCAATCCCAAACAAAAATCTTAATGGCAAATGTATCATTTTCACTTAGTCTTCAATAGAAGTAACAATTTGTGCTCAAACTATGAAAAAACCCTGACCACTTTCCCCCAGATCACAGGAAATGACAGTATAAAAGATTAATTGAGGTTAAGTTTGTGGAAACTTGCATAGATTTAAGAACTGCTTCTAAAAGCAGCTGTTATGACAGACTTAGAGGCCCCTAAACCAACATAGTTACAAAAAATATTAATAGTAAAAAAAAATCAGAAATCTGCAAGTGACTGAGGACTCTTTTCAATGGAAACCATTGCAAGCTAAAGCTTTGCTAAGGTGCCAGTGGTAAGTAGTTTGTGTACAAGTTTTATCAAGATACATGTTCCAGGCTTGTAGAAGAGGATGGTTTGTACTTCAAGGAAATGACGTTGTACACTGATGATTATTTTTATATGTCTTGTTGTTGCTATTGAAACGTGAAAGCACTTATCTTTATGTAGTTTCCTCTATCTATACCAACTTAGTTGTAAACTCTGTTTGATTTTCCAGATCCTTTTACAGACAACTGTTATTTTAAAAGGACTGTAGTGTATAGAGAGCAGAGCAGCCAAAAGGCAATTTAAAATTTGCAGTCTGAAGGAAGCTGTATTATAGTCAGGCAAGGAGGAACTTACTGGCCATTTTTTATAAACTAATAAAAATTTTGAGAGAAGGTAGCTGATCTTCTTGCTGTATTATTTCTCTTCACCTGGAACAGGAATCCTTTGCCAAAAAAAGAGCAAATCTGTTTGCAGAAAACATCACTGCTCAGCCTTCCTGATCCTGTCTGCAGAGGAAAGAGGGAGGTAGTAGGATGTGTTGCACATGTATTTAGGTCCTTGCATTATTGTCAAGGAAGTGATATGAGCTGCTGGGAAATCCATAGTTCCTCTTTAATATGTCAACAGGTTAACAGTGTTGTGCAGGCTGTATCTGGCTGTGCAAGCAAGGTGATGTTTATATGGTTGGATAGTGATAACAACACCTGTATAAGTTCGGATTCCTTCTGGAAATATCATCTTTCCATACAAGTGTAAGCACAGGTGTTGACTTAATTGGCTTTTGTTACAGGACACCAATTCATTCAGCAAATTCAACCTGTAATTGTGTCATCAAATCTTTGTTCAAATCCCACTGTACAGTACTTTTTCTTCATAACACTTTTTGAGCTTGAGAGCAAGTGCTCTTCATAAAATCCTGTCCTCAACAAATGCTGGAGAAGTCTTTGAAAACTCAAAAGTCTGAAATGATGCAACATTTTTTCTCTTGTTCTCTGCCTGGGAAGGGTCACTTAACTGCAGCAGGGTTTTGAGGTTGGCCTCCAGAAGGTGTCCCTCTCCCTCAGCACCCACATGTGGAGTGAGTGGCCCACAGTCAATTTCAAGGACCTGCCACAGGGCAGGTGCATGTCAGGGGCTCTGTGGGCCACTAGTGAGAGAGGTCAGAATGACTTTCTATGCTGGTTTTTTTGTCCTTTCAGTCCTCTCCTAGGGCATATGCTCTAAAATCCATTATACCACAGCATAAGAAAGTACTGCCACCCTGTGAGATTGCCAGCACAGCTCAGGCCTTCTGCGAGCAGAAGGAATAATTAGATTATATTTCATTGCCAAGTGAGGAAGAGCCAGGGCCAGCCCAGTGGTCTTATCCACAAGAATTGGATCAATACTCAAAAAAGACTTGAAAAATATTTTTTTCTGATTACAAAATCTTCAGAAATATCTGAAACTGGCAAGGGAAAGGTATTTTCTCGTACCTTGAGTTTATTTGCCAAATGTTGAAGGAGGGATCCTGTATAATATTTGGTCTCTATGTTTTCTTCCTATGCCTTTCAGAATGAACACACCACATCCAAGCTTTTGAACTCTTTGGGCAAAACAGCAATACTCAGTATCTGTGTTTTGAGAGATTTCAGTGGTAAATGTGTTGGGGTTTGAGGGTCGAAGCTACCTTCTTTCATTCCTTCTGCACTGCTGGCTTGGAATGCACTGGAAAACCTCTGCACCTACAGAGCATATTTTTGGCCGTGAACACATTTCCTAAATACTACTTTGAAGCTAAGAATAACCCCAAAGACCTTGTTTTATAGTTTTGACTAGGATTAAAGCATAAATAAATTAAACACATCACTGGGAACAGTGAATAAACCTTTTTTATAATTCTGCATCTCTCTGTAGCGCTCCTTATTTTCAAAGGCCACTTCCTTCAGTTTATTTATTTTTATGCCAGCTTTTGTGGCTTTATCCTTCACACTCCACCCTGAGTGATCTCACTAGAAATTCCAGGTATGTCTCAACATAAAGTTTGCGAATTCTCCCAAATCTCCAAGAAGCCTTCTCCCTGCCCTACTTCCCCAATTACTTTCCATTTGGTCATAAAATGTGGTTCTGTCAACGTTCTTTCCAGTGGTGACCCCAGGCAGCAGAAACATGCTGTGGCCATGATCTGATCTCAGCCTGCAAGAGCAAATATCTGCTTCCTCCTGTGGCTGTGCAGAGAGGACCAACTGGGGCTGAGTCATGCCTGGTGAAACTCCGGGTGGTGTTATTATAGGGGAAAAGTCATTTGGAGGAAAGTGAGACCAAGGGCTCAAGGGAGAAGCAGAAATGCTGCATATCAGCAGAGGTGCAGGGAATAGAAAGTGCTGGTTGGATTTGCACAGTAGTGTGGTGAATCAGTACCAGGGCTGTGCCCAGAAACCTCTCAGTGCAACCCAGCCACCAGCACAAGTGAGAGCTCAGAGATGCACTTGGGTACCCCACAGGGAAGTAGATGAAGGAAGAGACTACAATGGAAGAAGAGGAGATTCAAAGGAAAATGGAACCTGGCTCTAAAATGGGATGGAAAGCAAGCCAGCTTTCAGGATGTCCATCCTCAGCACACTGAGACTGCAGGGCTTTGATTGGAAGCTCAGCAGCAGTGTAGTAGAAAGCTCCCCAGTTCCCTGTCCTTGCCTGTCCACTCTTATATTCATTCAATTTTATAGTGATGGCATTTTAAAATCAGATGTAGTCCCAGGCAGGAGGGATATACACTCTGCATGGGGATGGGAACAAGTGCCAGGAGCAGGGCCAAGAGCTTCTTGTTCAAGTTTTGTAGCAGGGATGTGCTCACACAACTCCACCGGAGTGAACAATGATGCTTTTATTTAAGTTTTTTTCTTTCATCTTGTGAATCTAGATCCCCCCTGCTCCTAGTGCATGAATATCTTGGGTTATCTCTTAAGAGTTTTCTGTTTAATCAAATTCAATTGTAGTGGGTTAAATTTACATCACTGGTGAGTTGAGAAGTGCTTGTCATTTTCTCATGTACAGCTGAGAGTTTATTTTTGCATAGAGTATATTTATGTGCTTTGCAGTTCATCTTTCCTCTTTGAGTCACATTGATTCTTGCATCTGAAGCTTGTTCTATATTTTGTGGCAGTAATGCATATAAAATGCTTGTAGCACCAAATTGCCAGGATATTTATATTCCTAATTTAATCCATGAAACACAAGGGAGATCATGCTGAGCTTGGGGTTTAAACCAAGCACTCGGTACCCCTTGGCAGGGGAGCACTGATTCGCGTCCCTCGGCTGCCGGAGCCACAGCTCAGCCGATGGCTGCCAGCAGAGCAGAGCGTGACAAGGTGTCAGCCACAGGTACCCACGGGCAGCACGTAACCCCTGTGTCCCCCCATCACCTGTGCAGGCTCAGACACGGTTTGGAGCCACAGTATTCCCAGGGGAAAGCAGGGAGCTGGCGCGGAGCGGAGCCAGCCCTCTGGTCCCGCGGGGAGGCGGAGGCTGCTGCCCCGCTCGCTTCCAGCTGCCCTTCCCTCTCTCTCCACGGGAAATCCCGGGCTCCGGGGGACGGCACTCGCTGGTCCCAGCCGGGCCACCCCCGAACATGTGGCTCTCGCATGGACATCACTAGATGGCGACAGAAGTTTTAAAACCGAGTTGGAGTCTCCTGAGGGTTTGCACAAGGCTGCGGTTCAGGCTGTAGCCGAACCCGAAAGGGACAGGACCGGCAGCTTGGGCTGCTGAGGGGTCTCTTTAGCTCCTGCCACCACCCCTTTCCCTCACAGAGAGCCAATACGCCACATTATGCTATACTTCTGTCCCAAGGCGAGAATCCAGCACGCTGAGCTGGAGATACAGAGGTAGATGGAAGGGCTCTCGTAAGCCAGAGAGGCAATGCAAGGTAATCACACTCCATTACAGCTGCTGCTACTCCTGAACTTGGCTGAATAACCTGAGCTTGCTCAGTGGACCAGAATAATGACGCTGAGGTGCCCAGAGTGCCATTTGCCACATCATTAAGGAATATCAGTCTTTGGGCTCACTCCCAGGCTGCAGTACACTGCCTTCTCACCAGTCAGCCATCCCCTCAGCCCTGGCCTGGGGCATCTCCATTCTGCACTCAGGCTTAGGCTTAATTTAATTCCATGCAAAAGGATGAGGAGAAGAAAAAGAAAAAAGAAAAGAAAAAGGAAAAGGAAAAGAAAAAGAAAAAGAAAAAGGAAAAGAAAAAGAAAAAGAAAAAGAAAAAGAGAAAAAAGAGGGGTCAAAAGACGAGAAGTGAAGAAAAATTGAATTTAACTTTATGTAAAATAAAAGTAATCTTCAGGGAAGTCTCTTGCCATTCTGAGTGTTAAGCTACTCTCTGAGGAAGCTGTGGGAAGCATATGTCCTTATTATATGCTGTAAACATAATTAACTTGCCTTTCTGTAAAAGTGAACCCTGTGATTTATTGCTGTTAGACAACCTGCAGAGAGTTCCAATTCCAACTGAATTTTTAAAAAAATGGGTTGAGCGAGTTGTTGGGGTTTTCTGGCCCGTGAGGCAAAACTGTGAAGTCACAAAAGGGTTAATTATTGAAATGGCTTTGGAATATTGCTGAAGTTATTATATTGCTGCTGCTTGCTGTGCTCTGCTATGGGAGCAGAAGTGGCATGTGCAGGTGATGACAGATCACTGCCTTAAAGCAGGGACAGCAGGACCTGTTGAGGCACTGAAACTTGACCTCACTCCTCCATTCCCCATAGCACACCATCTTCAACATGATATTCATGGACCTGCAGAGACATATTTTAACATTTATATATGCCCTTGCTCCAGATTTCCCTGAGGAAACTCAGGAAATAACTGACCTCTCTAAGAGCAGATTGTCTCTTCCTGGGAGTCAAGGTGGAATGTAAGGACAGGCAGGGTCTGTGGCCTCTGCAGCATGGAAATGAGTCCTTTCAGTGCCAGGGTGAAACCAAGGACAAAAGCAATCTCCCAGGGGCTTCATGTTCTAGTACCACCTCCTAAGTGCCCTGCCTATTTTATATACCCTGAATCCCCACATCACACAGGAGGGTCTGGATGAAATTGTAACCAGTGAGCTAGACAGAAAGAATAGACCATGGCCTAGATGACAGTCTTTTGGTTTCTAAGTGCCAATGCTTAGCCAGAGAGTCTATCTGCATAGACTTCCAAGTTTTCATTTTCTCAATGGCTTTGTGAGCAGGAAAGTGCAGATGGACACCAAGAAGGCATCAGGAGCAGGAGTGACACACCAGCATCCTGGGAACCTGCTGCAGAGGAGGGAGTTGCACCAGCTGCTGAACCAACCTTTTGGGCATGGCTGGGTCATTTTCAGCAGAAAGTGTCTTTTGGTGGCACTGAGAACAGAGAAGATTCATTGCCCCTGCAAAAGTGTCTCAAGCACTGCAAGGCCCAGTAGTCAGGACAGTGCCCTGCAGTACCCTGGGGAAATGCATCAGTGAGCATCTGCTGTGCTGGAGCAGTTAGCCTGGCACGTGCCCTTATTACCAGGTTGGTATCAGTCTGGCTTTTTTTATCAGGATGGTGCTCACAGGTGACAGTCTGAATAGTTACTCTGTTTTTCCCCAGAAGTGGAAACTCAAACCACATACTCCCCCACCCTGAGTCTCTGTTCATAAGCCAGGTGCTTTTTTAGAAAACATGTTGTTGGACTATTTGAGAGAATTTTATGGGGTTTTCTGGTACTGTTTCTCACCTCTTGTGGTAATCCAGGTGTGTTAGTACCCACCAAGCATCTAACTATGACATGGTTAAGTGTTAGAAATCCTGGGAACATCACAGAAGCCATTAAAAGCACATTTCTGTGTTTCTAAGGTGGTTTATAAAAAAAGAATGAAACCATGTTGTGTCATTCTCAACCTGCTCCTCAAACTAGAAAGGGGACCTGAAACACAGGAGCAACCTGAAAAGGGAGCAAGAAGAGGCACAGCCCAGTGGTGCAATGGCTGGGTGCAGTCAAGGAGCCCTTTGGTGGGGAGCATTGAGGAGACAGAGGGCAAAACCCTCAGGGTCCATCTGGTGTGTGGGCAAGGGCAGGATGTTACCTCGAAGGGCAGGGGCTGGTGCACCAAAAACTCATCCACTGTCTGGGATTGGTTCCTGCCAGGGCCAAGGATGCTGCTGAGCACTTCCCATGGTTCTAGAGGGTTGTCTGAGGGAAAGTTGGAATTGTACCACCTGCATTTTGTAACAGTGGAAACCACTCACAAACCCCTGCTTACCCTGGCAGGACTCAGGCTGACCCGGTAAGCAGTGTTCTGCCAAAATCAGGGGTTTGGGATCAAATGCCCCCTGCCTAGTGCCAAGGCATGTGCACCTGGAAAAAAGGGGAAAGGCAACTCCCTCAAGCTCCAAAGCTGTGTTTTTGCCATTCACAATCAATGTCAGTCATTCAGACAAGCCCTGCATCTAGGTGGGCACTCCCCAGCCAGACTGCAGGCAAATAACCCAGCTCTCACTGCATGCACTGGCAGAAATAACTGCAGTGACACCAGCCTCCTCCCTTCAGGCTCCGCTGAAAGCTCAGGCCAGTCCTGGATGTTTTAGGTTTTTGGGTTTTTTGCCATTGGTAGTTCAAAGGAGTGAACGTAGTTCTCTTTCTCCCGTCACTACCGTTTTCGTGTGTGCTGGAGCTTCTGGTTTCCAGTCACCACTGAAAGCAGAAGTGAAAAACAGAAAGAAAAGCTTTCCTCAGGGTATTTTAGGTTCAACCAAAGTTAGGAGGTTTTAGAAACAAAACAGGGACACTATGAGATAATTTGGTTTGTGCTTAGCTAAAGGCAAATCAAACTGACACTTGCCTATCCTGTGAACGAGCCACAAATTCGCCTCCCTCTCAAATACCCACTCAGTATCAACATCCACAGCTCAGTCCCAGTTTTGCCTAGCAGAAGGTGTTTAGGAATAATAATATTCTGTTCTTCAGTCAGAATTCCTGTCTGAGAGTCTCAAAAGAACTGCAATATTTAAAGTTTGCCAAAGTAAGAACTGAGTAACAACAGAGTCACTCTTTTGTGCAGATTTGGTGTTAATCACCCAGAAATGCAGTGGCAGAGATGAAAACAATGCTGGAGTGCCTTAGCTAGAGGCACAGCTGGGCTTCAGCAGTTACCCAGCTGTTCTCCCAGTTGTCCTCCTACTACTGACCAAAGATGCATGGGGGCACCAAGTCCTGACACAGCCTCTGGTAACTTCAGTCACTCAAATATCATGAGAAGTGTTGGAATAAATCCAAGAGAAAGGCTCTGATTTCTGCTGTTGCTCTAAATCGGCCCTGTGTACAATGCAGCCATGTAGTGAAGATGGCCTGGACAAAGAAACCAAAGATGAACAAAGAGGTTTCAGGAAAAACAAAAACAAAAACAACAACAACAAAACAAAACAAAACCAACCAACCAACCAAACAAACAAAACCCCCCCCCCCAACAAAACAAGAACCCAAAAAAACCCAAAAACACCCAAAACACCCAAAAAGAACAACTGATCAGGTTGGAGAGATGATACCCAAATCAATTTATCTGCCTGTACGCTTCTTATGAGGGAGGATGACAAGTTTCTGCGCAGAGCAAGCGTATTTGCCAAGCGAAATTATACCGAGAGAAGATTTGAAAGTGCAAAGATCATCTAAGAGCAGTGAAAGCCTGCAGGTTTTCTTTCTTAGACCAAGTGACTGTTCATACTGGAGCACAACCACAGCAGACTCACAGCAAAGAAGTTTAGGTGACATCCAGTGGAGTTTTCTGACCACAGAAAGGAGTATGAAGCCCTGACTGCAAAGTAAAAACAAAGAGATATCTCAAGACTTCATGCTGTAATGACATTTTTGCAATGTCAGAACTTAAAAGACATTCACAGCATGAAATCTATGTAGCTGAAAGACTAAATTTTAGGGGTGGGATCTGTTCTAGCTGATCCTAGTTGATACGTCAAGTTTAATAAAAAAAGAAAACTTTGAAACTTAGATCTGGACAGGGAATTATTCTTGCACCCTCTGACATATCATCAGAGAAACTTTCCCTTCAGCTCCAAATTTCAATTGCTGAAAACCCTTTGCTGTGCCTACTCCTACTAGATAGGAAAAGAGTAGTAAGATAGAGGAGTAGGATATACAAGCAGTCTAGAGAGCAAGAGAATGTGCATCAAGGAGAAAGAAAGTAGTCATACTGATAAGGACAGCTATTAAGGAAATGTTACAGTAAATGAGAAAATGGTTTCTGTTTCCATTAAGAAATATGGTGATGAAAGAACAAAGGAAAGTAAGAAAGAGAAAGAGAGAGAAAGAGAGAAGAAGAGAAAGAAAGAGAGAGAGAGAGAAAGAGAGAGAGAGAAAGAGAGAGAGAGAAAGAAAGAAAGAGAGAAAGAGAGAAAGAGAGAAAGAGAGAAAGAGAGAAAGAGAGAAAGAGAGAAAGAGAGAAAGAGAGAAAGAGAGAAAGAAAGAAAGAAAGAAAGAAAGAAAGAAAGAAAGAAAGAAAGAAAGAAAGAAAGAAAGCATAGTATATAAATGCAGTCAGCCCTGGTAATAAAACAGAGGAGTATCTTGATCTTCCAGAGAAAGGCATGAAATCAGCTAATATAGAGATAACAGCAGCAGAAATCTCACTTGAAGTTGTAGGGTCAATATTGAGCAGGGAAGAGAATAGTACAGCAGAGGGGATGGAAAGATTTCCTCACTTTGGGAATGACAAAGAAAGTAATTTTGGTGTGTGTAAAAATCAATTTGTTGCACTGGTCATAAAGAAGTTCTAGGAGAGCAGTGTTAGGAATCTGTTACAAATTTCTTAAGGTTAAATTTGCTTTGTGATGGCACTCTCCCAAGAAGGGGCAACAACAACAATTTTGGAGACCAGCAGGTTGGTTTCTTTCCCTTGTGGCCTGGATGTGCTGAGGTGCAGGGCCAGTATGTGACATCCATCCCTGCTATAGAAACAGACATGTCCCTGCTACATTTCCCCCCTTCTTCCAGGGGGAAGCTGTTGCATGCCCAAGAGGTATTTCTTTGGTATCTCACAACAGATGTTCACAGATAATGTAGGAGAGAAAAAACACAGAGCCCTTGGTAGCCAAAGCAGCAGAAAATTGGCAGTGGGCTGGCAAGGCAATTCCCTATCCAGGTGTAGGTGCTGACAAGCTTACAAGCTATGCACTATCCAAATCTCCAGCAAGCAGAACATGCAGAAGCTGTTCAGAGAAATGCCTCTTGAGAAAAATAAGAAGGTGTGTAAAGGCTCCAACCCTAATGGGATGAGTTGGTAGCTGAGTGAGGGTTCCAGGTGTAAGTGGGAACTTACAGGGGCAAGGAAAAGGCTCTGAGCAGACAAGTTCATGCCTTGGGCACCTCACAGTGCAAGGGGAAAGTGAGAGTAGTCATGAGGCATGTAAGATCAGTCAAAGGGTATTAAAACAAACAGCCAAGTATGGGTTAAATGAAGTGGAGAAAGAACTCCCTGGTGGGAGCTCTTCCCCTTTTGAGCAAGGGCTGCTCTGTGATGCAGCAGTGCTGGGGGTGTTGCACAAAACCAGCACTACTGCACAGACATTTTCCCTGACAGTATTTTTACTACATCCTCTTAGTTTCTCTGTAGTTCTAGATTTCCTCCAGTTTCTAGGGAAGTCTGGGCATAAAGAAAAAATAGACAGCCTTTAGACATGATCAAAGGTTGGCATCAGCTGTTCAGGTGCTGGACATCAGTTCCTATGTCCTTTTTAGGATCTGGCTGCAGAAACCTTCCTCCTTTGAGTTCTCAGGAAATCCCCAAGCTAGAAGGGCTGAAAATATAACTAGCCTAGATTTACCAGAGTACAGAAAGGCACTTGAAAATATAACAGGAAAAAAACCTTTTCTCTGAATTCAGTTAAGTCCAAAAGTGGTTTTTAAAGTAAATTTTCTTCACTGCCACCTCATTTCTGCACCTATCTCATGCATAAGAAACATGCAAGTCTGAGACAGACTTTTCCAAGAAAATTGTAAAGAAGGTGCAAAATGAAAGCAGCTCCTTGCTGAGGGGATCACCTCCCTTTCTCCCTCCATGTGGGCTCACATTGTCCAAGAAACATTGGTGGTCAGGGTGAGCAAGTCACAGGGAAGATTGGCAGGGGCATACCAACATTATGGAGCCCATGAGTGCTCACTCCAGCTGCTGCAAGTACACCAAAACCACTGGGCCATCAAGCAGCAGCCTGGGAGAGAAGGCAAAGCCTGGGTCTCATTGCTCCATACAGAAGAAGGATAAGAGCAGATGGAATCTGGGACTCCAAAAACATGGAGATATGAGATAGATGAAGCCACAGACAGGGATGTGGCTCCTAGAGTGTCCAGCACCATGCTGGGAGTATGAAGTGGACCTGAGACAGGCAACTCCTGTGTCCTTCCAATGTAGCACTTCCCACTGCCATCAGCAGAGGCAGGAGAGGACCCTCTGCTGCTCCTGCCCCAGCCCAGGGATGCTCACAATGCCCACATTGCCCAGCCCTGCTCAGTGCAGGTCCTGCTGCATTCCTGGGTCACAGCAGAAATCCACATAGCTCATGCCCATGAGGCCAATTTTTACAGCTGGGATCCCTCAGCTGTGGCATTTGGGTCTTCTTGTATTTCTGAAGTAGTTCATTCACTGCTCTCCATCCCTCCTGCTCCCTGGCCAGGGCAAGGCAGAGGAGTTGAAGGAGTTTCTGAGGGGGGTCCTTTAGCTTGTCTTATGTAACAGGTTAGACAAAATGATAATTATTCCTTTCATCTTTTAGGGTTCTGAACCATTTCTTGTCTCTATCTCACGCATCTGCTCTGTTCATTTTGCTCCACGCTAGAGCTTTCTGTTCTGTCCAAGCTGGTCTACAGCAAGGCCTGATCCCTTGGACATCTCCACCAGCCCTCAGGGACTCCCCAAAACCTGGCTGTGGAAAGCACCTCAGAGTCTGGGGAACTACACTGGAGGTAGGCACAAGGCAAGGAGTATGCCATTGCTGAAATACCCAGCCCAAATGGGGGGAGCTACATTCCCACTGCAGTCCTGAGGGCCTGAGGTTGGTCAATGGCCTCAGTGAGGGAGACCATTGACCAACCAGGACAAAATGCAGAAAGATCTCCTGTTGCTGGCAGCAGGCCTGTGCAGTCCCTGGTGTGACTCAGGGAGTCAGGGATGCATCAGGAGTGAGTCTGTGGTAGCTGTGGAGCTTGTGAGTAATCCTGCATGCACCACCCTGGGATGGAAAGCTGTGTGAAGATCATCACTAGCAGCAACACAACTTCTTAAGTGTCTGTGGCTGCCTGTTGACCCAGCAGACATGGAACAGGGTGGGCTCTGTATGGGGTTTCTGAGGTGCATGCCCAGAACTGTGCTGCCAGCTGCTGGGGACGAGATAACTGTAAGGACACTGCTGCAAATGAGGGGCTCAGGGCTCAAGTGGCTGAGTGACAGGAGGCAGGTCAGCTGGGCTGGGGCAGGAGCAGGCTCACTGAAAGCAGGCAGCTTGCCTGTTTTGCTGCCTAGGTAGCTCCATGCAGACTGGTGGGCTGTGGGCAGGTGCAAGGCAAGGAGCATGAAAGAATCAGCCTAGAAACGGTGAGTGTCTTAGGGCACCTGAGGGCAGTGCAGCACAAACTGTACTGTTCCTTTTCATAGAAAAGAGGAGGGATTTAAAGAGAGAAACACCAGCCTGTTCAGCATGGCACAGAGAGCTGCTAGCTGGTGTCCTGAAAAGTGGGCAATGCTAATTAAAGGCCTGAAAAGGTCTTATTTCAAATAGAAAGAAACTTATGTGGATGTTATGAGCAAATGTGCCAGGCAAATAAACAGACTCAGACTACATCCTGTGTCTCTGGACAGCTTCTACATCCCCATTTCCTCTTGGTGCATGCATCACCTGATGGCTTTGACTCATATGTTGGCAGTGGAACAGCTTTGGATGTACTGTCTCGTGTCCTGAGAGGAAATGAAGTAGGGACACTGACATTGCTTGGAAAGTGCAAATAATCTTTAATCATTTGACTGTATTACAGCAGTGTGCTGGTGCCCCTGCAGGAGCCACACTGGGAGCCACACTCAGCACCAGCTGGTGGGTAGCTCAGGACCTGATCCTATAACCACTGGCTTCCCAAAGCAGCTGACATCCAAGCCAGCCCAGTGCAGCCAGGGCTCTGACTTAGGGCATGGTCCCCTCTGCTCTTCAGTACATTTTGCTACACAGTGCATCTACGCCAAGTGTTGTGCCTCTCCCAAAGGCTTGTATCCTTCCAGGTTTTCTGCCTGCCTCCTCTCCCAGGAAAACCTTCCCTTGCAGGGGCTGGCAGGAGAGAGGGGAGTGGCTTTCATACCAGAGAGCTGTGATATGGGCTTTGCTACTCAGAAAGGCACTGAGGTCCCTCTACCAGTGACTGCAGGGGAGAGGGGACAGAAGGTGACAGAGTCAGGCAGAGGAAAGCATGGGAGGACAATGCCCCACAGCACAGTCAAAAGGTGCCTGAATGGGGGAAACAAGCCTCCTTCTGTAGCTTCATCCAGGCATAAGGAAATACCTGTGAGAATTGCAGGGAGAGAGAATAAAAACCACTATGTCTTGAGAAAGTGAGGTTTATAAAATCTACTCCTGAGATCTTGCAAGATTGGGTAGAAAGCTGAGGTAATTAAGCAGAGAAGAGGAAGGACCGCAATGCTCCAGGACATCAGACAGAGGCAAGGTTGCAGGCAAGTGCTGAAGGGAGAAAAGGTTTGCCTTTTTGTGCCTGCTTTTCTTGTGTGTCAGCCTCTACTCTGTTTCCAAAACATGGGTCAGTGGGCAACAGGGTGCAGGGTGGCCCACCTTTCTCCTGCTTCCCCTCAGGGTTTGGATCCACATGGATCAGGAGGTATCCCTAGTCCAAGCCCTGCTCCACATGGGGCAGACTGCAAGGCCACACTCAGTTATTTGGGCTACCCTATTCAAGCTTTGAAAATATATCCCCATGTCTGTAAAAATAAAAATTTCTAAACTTAAAGCAACCTTACAAATTAAACTTGAATTTGTGTCTGCAATCTTCTGCACCCAGTTGTTTGTGGTCTGGTCTGAAACTGTTATGTCACTGTCAGTGCATGACTTCAGCTGAATAATCCCTCAAGGGACTTGGGAAAGGAGCACCCACCCAGGAATGTTCTAGAGACAAGTCATCCTCAGCAGGCCCATATTTAATAGCTGGACATGTTTCCCTGGTGTCTAACCTCTGCCTCACTTCTTAATCTTTCGGGGGCAGAGGCTGGGACAACATTTACAAATACAACACCAGCAGTTATCATTTCGGAGAAGATGATCTATCTTCATGGCTGCTGGTACTAATTACTCCCATGAGAAACTTGACTCTGACATGATGACTTTTCTCACAGCAGCCCTATCCAGTTCACTGAAACACCTCCTAAATAAGAATAAGAGCCTTTCCGATCAAAAAGGCACAATGTAACCAGCACTATTGCAAAATCTAGACTAGTATCTATTGACATGCAAAGGCTGGGCATGCAAAACATTAGAGTCTAAGGGAAGGCAAAATTCCAGCATAAAGCAGCTGGAGTTAGCTGAACTTTGCAAGGAGCTAAAGTTTGGAAGGAGCACTGTATTTCCTTTCAAAAATACAGAATTTTCCTCCTTTCCCCAGGCAGTTGAGTGATGACAGGTGTCTATAGCTGCCCATCTCCAGCAGCCTTCCTAACATGCTGGTTTGGTTTCCCATGGGTCCTAACAAGTGGTCTGAAGGTAAAAAAATAAAATTGGCTCTTGCCTAAGACCTGCCTATGGAGGGGTTTACTGGTGGTCCCTCCTGTCCTCTGGTATGCCAGAACAAGGGGTGTGCAGGGACAGGTACATGCACTAATTCTGACTTCAGTTGTCTGAATGTGCAGTGCTGCCCCAGCAACCACCGGACAAATTAGCTTTGGAAGCCATTGCCCCTTCACCATGGAAGAGGGAGTGCTTCTAGCCCCAGTTACGAATTTTGTGGGGTGCAGGAAGAAATACCACACCTCTCTTTGAGATAAGTGTGCTCAGAGACACACCTTGAGGCCTCCTCCTTCCAGGTAATTGCTGACTTCTTATCAAATCTGCACTTACTCACACTCACTACAGAGAAGGCCAAGAGAAGATGCCACAGTCAATACTGCAGTCTGGCTGCAAGGCTGGAAAGTACAACCTAGCTGGGGTACTATTTGCATTAAACGGTGCAGAAAGGGAGACTGGTTTTCCCGAACACCTTTAACATCATTTGGCTTATTTCCCCTCCTGGAAATGTTGCTCTTTTGGCAAAATGAGTTGCTGATATGTTGTAGCCAAAGATGTTTTCATATTTCTAAGGAAGAACCAACTTAACCTCAAGAGCTACTTGCTTTAAAAATATCCTTTCTTATGCAGAAAATGATCTGACTTTCCCTGAAGACAACCCAGTGCATACTTGGAAATGCCATGGTGTTTGGCCAGCTTTGCCCGAGACAGTGAAATCTGGTCTTCTGTTCTTTCAAAACCACCTACACTCAAACCCACAAGGATGCAGCATATGTGTCCCTCCCCAGGGGTCTGCAGTGTGGGCAGGGAGCCAGTTAGACCATTCATCACATGGGGTCTTCAGAGCACTTTTCAAACACATCCCTTAGTGGAAGCCTTTGCTGGTTTCTTGCCCCCTCTGTATGCCAGAAAGTCCAGCCACGATCCTCACAGTCCCCAGCCCCAGTGTCCCAGGGCTCCCAGGGGTCCAGATGGTCCTTGGGCCACCAGCACCTGAGAGATGGGAGCACAGTGTCACTGGGCTCTTGTCACCCCTGGGGCATGGCCATGGTTCTGGCTTTGCTCAGGACAGCAGCTGGAACTCGCCACCTCCAGGCACTGTGGCAGGAGCTGAGAGGGAGAAGGAGGCAGGGGTCCCGAAACACCTCCACCTGTGCCACTACTGACAGATGCCATCTGAGGGGCTGGTGATCCATGTGCCAGCCTCCCACAAAGTCCCTCTGCATCTGTGCCAGAGGGCCACCAGGCTGGCTGGCACTGCAGGATGTGCAGTGCAGTGACTTGTGGGGACCAGACAGAGCTTCAGAGGGAGAGCAAGCACTGTGAGGTGGCAGGGAAGCTGCATGTGTGATGGGGACACCAGGTCAGGCTTGGAAACCATCATTATGTACAAAAGTAAGGGGAAACTGTATGTTTGTTGGAGGGGATCTTTGTACCACTGGTGAATAAAAGCTCCTGAAGGAGCATCTGCAGTGATGGTGGGACACAGACACAGGCTCTGCTCAGGGTCAGCACTGCCATGAGCTTACCTGTACCAGGACCACATGCAGCAGCTCCTGTTCACTTCCAATTTGAACAGGCAAGAGAGGAGTTGACAAAGGGAAAAGATCTACACTGGGAATTCACACGGGTTTTGTAGACTTCCTCGTTGGGCAAACGGTGTTTTTCTTTTCTCCTTTTTTTTTTTTTTTTTTTTTTTTTTTTTTTTTTTTTTTTTTTTTTTTTTTTTGTGTGTGTGTGTGGTTTTTGTTTGTTTGTTTTGTTTTGTTTTGTTGTTTTGGAGGTGGGGAGGTGTTCTTTTTTCAGCTGGAATAGACTTACTTTTCTTCTTAGTAGCTGGCACTGCTAAGTTCTTTTTAGTTCCATGTTTTGGATTTAAAATAAAACTCGTGTTGATAACACACTGATGTTTTGGTTGTTGCTAAGTAGTGCTTACATTAAATCAAGGACTTTCCAGTATCTCATGCTCTGCCAGTGAGGAGGAGCACAATAAGCTGGGAGGGAGAACAGCCAGGAGAGCTGACCCAAACTGGGCCAAGGGACGTTCCACACCACAGAAAATCATGCTTTGTAGATAAATTGAGGAGAGCTGGTCAGAAGATGTCAATTGCTGCTCAGGGATGGGCTGGGCATTGGTCAGCATGTGGTGAGCAATTGAATTTTACACCACCCATTTTCTCTTTGGTTTTCTAGTTTCTTTTTTTAAAAAATTAAATTATTATTGTTATTATTATTATCACATTTTACTTCTTTTCAGTTATTAAACTGTTCTTGTCTCAACCCATAAATTTTGTTTTCTTTTCCTTTTTTTTTTTTTTTTCTGAGCCCCTTGTGTTCTTTCCTTCCCTCCAGGGATGTGTGAGCAAGCAGCTCCACGGGGCCAGCTGTGGTTAAACCATTAGGGAAGGGTGAGAAATGTTGACCTTGGCTTACTGTGAGAGTTAGAGAAGAAAGCAACTTTGCACTGCCAGCAGCCTTGATAATCCCCCTGGCTGATCACTGACTCTGTGGCACTTCACCTCTGGAGGTTTGATGGACACCTTCCTGCCACCCTGTCCTCTTGTGCTGCACATACCCCTCGTGGAGTCCCTTCCTGCCTTCTCTCAATTCCAACTCTCACCTTTCTATGGCTGCGTGACACTTCAGCACGTGACTTACTATCAGCACCAGGAAGGATTTAAACTTTGCAAACATCACTAATTCTTTGACTTTTCCATATTGACAAAGCTATGCTCCATGTCATAGCCTGCAGGTGGGGCATGGTCTCTGTGCATGGACACCATGGTAGCATCCCTCCTCTGACAGTGGCTCCTACAGGAACAGGGTTCTCACTCGAGACCAGAATTGTGGGCACCTGTGAGGCTGCCATTGCATGTAGTTTTGATGAGGCTCAGATAGAGCCATTTTCTCCTGCACACCTCACTCTGGGATCATCCTCCCTCTGACAGCCTCTCTCTGGACAAACCCACCTGCCCCTGGGCACGCTCAGGCTGCCCCTGTGGCCATGCTACCTCCCTGCTCAGGCGCCACGTGCTGCTGCCTTGCCAGGAGGTGTGGGTGCAGGTGAGCAAAGCTGTGACAGCAGCTCACCTCCTTCCTGGTGAGTCACCATGCCCCAGCATCTGTCAGTGTGGCTGTGTCTGGTGCCCAGCCTGAAGCAGCACGCGTGCAGCCCTGGCACTGTTAACGAGCCACTCCCAAAGGCTGGCTAGGTGTTTTTTGGGTGTTGCTGAGTTTGGTCAGCACACAATTTATAAAGACTTGTTTTCACCTTGCCTGCATTGTTAGCTTTGGATGGTAAGAGTTTTGGAAATGGACCTTGCTGGGCCTTTCCCGTAAGAAAAGAAAAGGCTGCTTGTGTTCCAAACAGGAACTTGGTGCTCTTGTGTTGGAAATTCGCAAGGTCCCTGGGCATGGGATGCAAAGCAAAGCAGAGGAAGCAGAGAAAGCCTTCGTGGTGTCTGAGCCTGCCTTGGAAGTAGCTAGTACAGCCCCAAGAAAAGCTGTTCCCAGCCATGCTAATGTTCCCAGTTTTGGCCAGGCACAGCACCAGGCATCTCCCTATATCCCAGTCCTTCCCAGAAAACCAACTTGGCCTTCCCAGCTATGGCAGGGTCATTTCTCCAGTGACTCCTCCCAGGTGCTTCTTTGCTCCTGCCAATTAGCCAGAGCAGCACACTGTTTTGCCCAAGGTCCCAACAAAGGGACTAATGCATGGCCAAGGGCCTCCTCCCCCATTCCCGTCAGCTCTGCACACAGGGAGGGCTGGCAACCTGCTTTCTACTTCTACTGCAGCTTCTCTCAGCCTTCCAAACATCAGGAAGCCTTGCTGAGAAGGGTCATGCTGATCTCAGTCCCAAGGTCACAGGCTGATCTAAGAAACCTGCTAAGCCCAGGAGGATAAAAGGCACATTTGGCTCCCGAATCAGTGTTGTGATTTACCCTCAGCAGGCAACCAAACCCTGCACAGCCACTCGCTCACTCCCTTCTGATGGGATGAGGGAGAGGACTGAAATGGTACAAGTGAGAAAATTCATGGATTGAGATAAACACAGTCTAAAGGGTAAAACAAATGCTGTGTGCATGAGCAAAGCAAAACAAGGAATTCATTTATGACTGTCCATGGGCTGAAAGGTCTTCAGGCATCTCCAGGACAACAAAGCTCCATCATGTATGTGACGGTGACTTGGGAAGACAAGCACCATCACTCAGAATGCTCCCCCTTCTTCCCCCAGCTTGCCTTGTCCAGGCACTGAGCCTGACATCGTATGGCCTGGAACATCCCTTGGGTCAGGAGGGCTCAGCTGTCCCAGCTGTGTCCCCTCCCAGCTCCTGGTGCACCCCAGCCTCCTCCCTGGCTAGACACTGAGAGAAGCAGAAAAGGCCTTGACACTGTGCAATCCGTGCTCAGCAATAACAGAAACATCCCCTGTTATCAACACTGTTCTCAGCACAAAGCTGAAACACAGCCCTGTACTGGTTACTGTGAAGAAAATTACCTCTATCCCAGCCAAAACCAGCACAATCAGTTATTGTGAGCAGCAGTTTCCTCGTGCACTTGTGTTTTCCTTTGCAGTTTAGCATGAGTCTCAGTATTCCCTCAAGAGAAAGTGAAACTTCATACCAGAAATCAACACAAACAGAGGCAAACCATTTGCAAAATCCCATGGCTCAGTGCTGACCAGCTAAACCCTGGGGCTTGTGCTACCAGCACAGGGTTTTCCCACTATCCATTTTCATTCCCTCCCCCTCACCTCCAGCCTTGGTTGCTCTGAGTACACAGCTGCTCAGGCAACCAGATTAGAGGAGTAATCTTCCTCCTCCCAGCATAGTTCTAACCCAGTTCATTTCCCTGACCTCATTCCCCAACTGCTGGCATAAACAAGTGGACCTACACAACGCAGGGATCATTGCTGTGGGATATTTGGGATGTGATGTGTTGCTCCAGAGAGAAATTCCTGCTATGCTGCAGCCTAAGGCTCACCTGAGAAATAATCCTCAGCTATTAGAAAGCTGACAGAGCTGGAAGCAATGCTTGGTGTTCAGCATACCCAAACAGCTGCTTGTTGATTGTGTACAAGTCCTCTGAACTGATATTCATCCTGAAGCCCTCATACTGTTCAGACACGTGGATATGCCTATAAAGAGCTATTGGTTCACTCAGCCAAAGCTTATTATCTATGTCTAGCAATATATACACTGTAATTATTTTGGATAACCTGGTCACTTACTACTTTCTTAATAAGAACATATATATAACAGCCATAACTAAACCCAAATATGAAATAGTGAGCCTATATTAAATAGTGTCTCCATATGCAGATTTCCATGCTAAAACATTTAACTGGGTGGGGGAAAGGAGAATGGCATTACGGAAAAAAATAACAGAAGAAAAGCTAGTGTAACATTTTTAAAGCAAAAGTAAAAGATGCGTAGCAGCCTGCAATTTTGACATGGATCTCAGAGTTGAAGTATACACGCACTCGATAAGCATTTGCATAACCCCCAGCCATTGTCTGGTGAGAATAAACACCTTAATTTTATAGAAAGGAAACTGAAGGAAAGATTATAAACCCACCTCCAGTTACCTGAAAAGCTGCTCCCTACTAATTCTATGAATCTCCTTAAAGATCAAAAGCTATCAGCAAAAGATCATAACATTGACCACAGGTCTCTGAAGCCAAAGGTGACCATCCAAACCATCAGGTCACGTTTTAAGTCAGCCACACTGAAAGTCTGAATATCCTGATCCCTACAGTCAGTATAAATACTTAGAGGGCTGCCTCACAGGGCTCTCCTCTAAGCAACTAGTCATCTAGAGACTTTGCACAAAGCACTAGAGCAAGTGGGTTATTCCCAATAGCATTTTTTGCAGCAATTAACGTCAGGACTGAAGAGCTCCATGTTGTACACAACTGCTGTGCAACATCCAAGCAGTCCATAAGGAATGCTGGGGTGTGAGAAGGAGATCTTGCCAGGAATACTCACCATCTATTACCAGAGTCCAAAATCCATCAACAACTGCCTTCACCCTACTTCCCAATAAATGGAATGATGCCTGTAGTGTACCTGGGCCATGGTAGGGGGTGTTGGCCCAAATGCAGTTGCAGCCCCATGCTGTTTTGAAGATGAAGGAAGAATGACCACATCTCAATGCACTGAGCTGGATTTATTCATTTGACCATATCAGTATCAAACTAGAAATCATCTGTTTAAGATCATGTGTTAGAGAGGAGCAGCATTAAATAATAGACATGAAAAAGAGACTGTGCTTCAGAAAAGATTCAGTGTACAACATACACAGTATGCCATTTAACACAAATGCTTATAAAGAGTCATCCTAAACATCAAAGAGAGTTTTATAAAAGTTTACGTTCTCATCCCATGGGATGTACAGAACTATGCAGTTTACATAGTTTTACTATCATCCAAAACATCATGTTTCAAATGTATGAGGCACAGCAAGAACAATACAATTCCATTTCCATAGGAACATAAACACTGCTTGTCACTAATGACACGCCTTCCAAACCGTAGCACTCACAGCAATTATACATGTGTGCAATTTTAAAGTATTAAAAAGCAAGAGTTTGGAGCCTGCCCACTGTTACCAATAGGGAATAACATTTGATCTAGCCTTGAAAATTCTTATAGATACCCTTGCAGTAGTTGTAACAGAAAGGAGTTGGAGTCAGTCACTGTCATACTTTGTCAGGGCCAACTTGCTGTGCAAATCCCAAAGCTAACTGATGCTGCCAGTGAAGGATTCCCTCAACTCCCAGAGAAGGGGACTGTCTCCTGCTCAGCTCCCACTGCCCAGGGAAGATGTAAAGTTAAAACACATCTGTAAACAAGTGATAATCTGACTCCACAGATAGCTGATAGAAATTAGCTCATCTTATGGGAGGCCCTGATTTTCAGTAAGAATGACTAGAGACTGACCAAGTCTTAAAGATAGAACAAGACTGAACCAGTTTTTGACTGGTTAAATCAATGACTTCTTCTTTTTTTTTTTTNGATGGCAGGAAGGTTTTCTCCAAGGACAGCTCAGAGAGACTGAATCTTACAGCCCACATGCTCAATTATATTATCTTTTTTCCTGATATTACTTGCAAGCATATATTATAAGTTTTACAAAAGTGCAAGGCCCAGCGCAGGAAGATATCCTGGATTAAGACACTCCCAGCAGTGTTCTTTTCACCACCTTCTTGTTGGTCAACCAGCAGACACACAAACACCACTGCTTGGGATCAGCTTATCAGAGCCCCTAGGGGTTTAGCTTAATCACCTGTGCAATTAAACACTATTCACATTTGACAGCCTATAATGGCAATAGTTTTATGTACAAATAGGAAAATCAAGTCTTAAAATCGAGTTTTAAGAGGTAGAGGTCCATTTCTGACCCATCAACATAGAATGTTACTGAGTCAGTCATATTCTAAGGCTGGTGGTCCCCTAACTATATTGAAGTAACCAGCTAGAGCTCCAAGGTCTATGTAGAGTGATCTTTGTCTCTTTAGCAGGTCTGACTCTTCCATGCTCCCATTACACAATGAGGAATCTAAAAAGAAAATAGAGAAACCATGTCATTACTGCATAAAGAGCTGTATCAGCTCATTTTTGTGGTTGTAGGTATTCCTGGAATAATTGGTCTATTATTTGATCGTACCAATCTGTGGTTGAGAAAATTTTTAAGTACAACATAAGTCAAACCTCAAATAAAATGAAATCTAACTAACCAACCCACAACTCTAGGACAAAGAGAAGGAAACAGTTTGCAACTGAAAACAGCAAGTGTGTTTAACTACTTAACAAAAGCCTCCATCAGCTGGGACAGCTAGGCAGAGCTTTCTCTTCCTCTGAGCTACAGTGTTAAAGGAGAGCTTGGTGCAAGAAAAAAACCTTCTAACTCTGCCATCTGAGAATTCTGCTTCCTCATAGGGAAATTTTCATCTAAACACATGACATCATCTTTGTCTGGGTGTGACAACAGAGAACAAATACAGGGCCATCAGAGATTTTATTCCTTTAAAATCAAGGTCTGAAAAGACAGACCAGGTTTGCAATGGCAGAATTCCCCTGAATACTTGTATAATGAGCGTCTTGGAATCTCAAGCACCTATAATAAAGCCCAAGTTTAATGGTCAAATATTCTTTCCATTTTCAAAAGGATTGATTCAGATGGTCTGAGATGGTCAAAGGATTATGCACCCCCAAGGCAAAATACAGAAGGTACAATGCCATTCCAAATTCAAAAACTGTGATTGATTTTTTCAATGAATTTGTTGCAACAATTATGCATTACAGCACCCAAAACTTTGCACAGATATCTTTCAAACTATCTATCTCAATTAAATAAACCACTTATCTGGGAAGACTCCTTCAATGCCTTTTGTCAGAACACTCCTAATGTATTTGGTAAGTAGAAGGAAAGCATTTTAAAGCCTGCTGGCAGGTTACTGGCACTAAATCTTGCTTGGGCTTGAAAGGGCTGTTTGCTACCTGGTTCAGGTATTATCCTTAATTAAGCACTTACTAATGCACAAGGGCAACAGCAGTCTATCCCACAGTCATTTTTGGTTTTAAAACAAAGGGCTTGTAGTGCTGACACTCAGCAACATTAGTTATGTTTTCTGTGTGTGTTTTTCCTTAAAAAGGCAAAAAGTGTTGGATTTGCTGGTGGCTGATGGACTTTGTCGTTGTTTACAAATCAAGATAATCTGTAAAACATCTCTAGTACAGTGGCAAATTGAGGCCATTTGGGACAACAATCTACACTTCATGAAGCGCCCTGAATGATTGCCACGGCTTTTCCAAGAGCCAGTCCTTCATGAGCCCCGCAGAATTCAGGCTGGAGTCACAGAATTCAGGCTAAGTTCCTCCCATTTAAGTCAATGGGCGTTTTACAGAGCACTTAATGACCTCGGGGTCTGATCTCATCTGATTGTGATTTTCACTGGTCACCTTCCAGATGTGTTTTGAGTCTCATTGGTTCCTTAGCACTCATTCAAATCAAGATTTGACACAAAGTACAAGGCAAGTGAGCCTGATCCCATTACCTGTAATGTTTTCTGGCAGCTGCAGATCCTTCCTCGCGAGCAGTCTTTTCCTTTCAAACAAGGCCGAGTCCAGACTCTGGCACCGCGGCTGCTCTTCTGGGGGTGGGTGTAAGGCTTCGTGTTTCAGTAAGTCTGCTGCAGACAGCCTGTGGTTGGGATTCCTGTCCAGAGCTGCTTCTAGCAATTCTCTCATGGAAGTGCTGCAGTCCTCAGCAATATCCTCTAAGGGGGGAGCTTGCTTGTGTATCTGTTGGAATGAAAAAAGAGCATGGAAAGAGTTATTTCAAAAACAATGGAAGAGGAAGTCACAGATAACCACATGAGTGGTCTGGGAATTTCCCAATTAGGACTCATCACCTCTCTAAGTAGGGCTGATCAACTAGAACAGAACATGCAACTACACAAAATCCACTTCTTAAAAATCAGATGTTATAATAAATTTAAAGACTCAAAGAAACTTTAAGTAAGCCTAAAATCCAGTGCAAAGCAAATTCACCAGGTTTCTGTAGTACACTGGCAGAATCAAATCTGCCAGGCTCCGGTTTTTATCTGCAACTTCTAAGGAAAACAGACAAGTAGAAGACAGAAGGGCTTGTTTCAGTCAAGTCTCACACTGATCTAATCCTGCCCTTTCAGTAAACCCAAGGTCTGTATATTGAAACACAAATCACAGAGACAACTCCAGCTCAGTATCTGTTTTCCCCTAAATGATCAAAACCCACTTCTTCCCTCCCTCCCTTTCTCCCTCCCTCCCCTGAAGCAAAAAGGATGATATCATCTCTCTGACAAATATTTTGATAGTTTTTATATGACTGGAGTTTTCCCAACAAGGGTACAGAAAACCCTTCAACTGATCCTGAGCTGGCTCTGCTAAGGACACTTACAATGTAGAGGTAGGATGGATATGCAGAGCGAGGGTATCTGTTGACCCAGGGCGGGATGCCTGTTTGCATATGAATGATAGTAGCTCCCATGCTGTAGATGTCTGCTTTTGTTGTGTGGCCTCTGCAAAGGATAACTTCAGGGCTCATGTAAATCTGTGAAAAATAGTTAAAAAAAAAAAAAAAAAGATTACTCAACAGGGGAAACAACAACCAAAGATGACTTAATGACATTTTGTGATCCTGGAAACCCCCTCTGAAGGAATGCATCCGACTAGTACCTCAAAGCACCATTTGGGCAATAAGATTTTCCTGTTCTGCATGTGAGTGCAGCCAAAGAGACAGTACCTGGGCAAACTCATATTCCAGGTTTGCCCTCCTCAGACAGGCCACAGCTCAGTGGCCATGGGGCTTAGCTGAGCTGTGACAGGCTGAGGTTCAAGCCATGGCTCTGCCTCGTTCAGATGAGCAGCAGAAGCCTCATCCCTCCCCAGCAAAAGGAGGTGCCTGAATTGCCAATTTGTTTTGCGGGGCACTGCTGGGACTGCTCCATTCTGCTTGAACAATGGCTGTGCATGAGCTAAAGATAAGAGGGTGACCTGCACTGACAGCCACCCAGACGGGGGTAGGAGTCCACTCCTCAGATCCCTGTTACACAGAATACTACACAACCCTTCTGAGCAGAATGGACAGATGTACACCTTCCTGTCTTCCTTACTCTTCTTGCCTCCTCCTTCTTATCCAGAAACCTGCATGTTGGAGCATCACCCAGAGAAATGGGATGACGAGGAACAAACCAGGTCTAGGCAATGCATAAATTAAGTTAGGTGCCCTTTCCACCAGATTACTCCCAGAGCAGCTATGAAGACAAACATCCCTCTTCTAACCTTTTTTCAAACCAAAAAATTTAATCTTTCTTGATGGAAACTTAAATAGTCTCCATCCAAACATTTCACTGACACATTTGAATTTGCCAAGAGTCTGAAGAAGGATCTTGGAAGCTCCTGCCAGCAGCAGGCAGCTCAGAGTGCAGCTGGAAGAGAACCAGACAGGCAGGATGCAGGAGGCACACCCTGCCAGCTCTGCCACCGGCCCGGGGAGCAGGTTTCAACATCACAAGCGTGCAGCCCACAGCACACCAGGTTAGCAAGCTACCAGATTTGCTTCTCCTTTCTACTTTTCCCTCACCCAATTTCCCTCTAAAGGATGCAAAAAAACTTTAATTAGTTCAAGTAATCCTGACACAAAGAATCACATTAAAAGCCATTAACTAACACAAGGGCAGGAAGTTAAGTCATCACCACATAGTTTGATTGCTTATTACCACAGATTGAGAACGGCTGTAGAGCTCACGCAAATTCCAAGGAATATCTCCCAGTAAATTACACTCCATATCTGCAAATAGAACTTGTGATTGGAAGCGTGTGCAAAGGCTCAGCAGGTGTCTGCAGCTGCTAATGACTCTTATCCATTGCTTTCCTCAGGGCTACGTGAGAATCAGTCCATCTGCACCCTCCACCTTTAAGTCTCATAAGGAGAAAAGAACAGAATTCTTTGGCAAGTACAGTGCAACTTGGGTGAGATCTATATAAGCAAAAAGCAGCTGCCTTCAAAAAAGAATGCTGGCACAAGATCCTGTCTGCAGCTACGATGAGAAATGATCAAGATGTACCTTGACTGCACAGGAACAAAAATCAAAAATGAGCTCCATAGCTCTGATTTCAGACTGGTCTAAGAGTCTGCTGTCACCAAAGCAGACAGCTCAAGCCATGGCTAACTTCCCATTCTCATTCCTTCTGCCTGGTGGGCTGGTAGTTGCCTGCCAGTCAGACCAGTGTCACAGCCCAGCTAAAAACCAGTCCTTTCTTCATGCTGTGCTGGTTTTAGCTTAGCATTCCTGAAAATGAATCATACCTTCCACACTCAATAAACTTTAGCACACAACTTTTTACCCTCAAATGGTTTTAACTGAAGCTTACATATTTTAACAAAGTGACAGAAGCATAAGAGAAAGCGTAGCAACTGTCTAGAAAAAGTATTTCCTGCAGAGCAGTTTCATAACAACCACAGTTTAATGTTCTGCATGACTTGTACACAAAAGCAGGAACACCAGTTTATTCACACTGCACCAACTAAACAAAATTTAACTATCACTCAATCCTGTTGCCCAGAATTGTAACTACTCATTTTTATAAACACAAAGAAGATTCATCACCTTCAGACTTTCTGTGCTATAGAAGTGAACAAAAATCCCACCTCCCAGAGAAGAGCATGCACAGGACAAAGGTTACTCCACCTGCCACCTCCCTCAAGAACACAGGTCCCTGCCAATACCAGACGTAAGAGAAACCAGCCAGCTCACAGGCACGATGCTGTGTGGCAGTGACAGAGCCCTAACCAGGGGTTGCACAATTAATGCAGGAACAGCAGGACAACTGCACCCCTTCTTAAGGCTGCATAATACAAGGTGCAAAACTCAGGAGGACTTTGGAGAATTAAGATCTTTCTTTGGAAAAAAAAAATAATTCAAGAAAGCCAGACTACAGAGGGCATTTGTGACTGACCATTGGGCACTGTGGAAAGGAAGATGCAAAGAATGAAGACTGTGAGCAGAAAAACCTATAGGAGCATCAGGAACATTGGCCTGTAAGTCTTTCACTGGTATCTGAAAATCCCCTTTCCCAGTGATTTCTCCCACCTCACTTATGGCTGTGATGCTGCAGCAGGATTGCTGCTCCCCTGAGACAGCAAACACCAAACATGGCCATATTTCAGGGTTGGGGGGAATTATCAGCTTTCTTAGGACTGCAGGTGTTAAACTGTGCGGAATAATTTTCCTCCTGTTAAATGAAGAACTAAGTGTTTTTCACTTGGCAAAGTGAAAACACTGAAGTTTTCACTTCACTTGTTCTTACCAACACGAACTAGGCCTGTCCTTCAATACCCAGAAATGGATCCTCACCAGTCTGCTCCACAATCATGGAAATTTCCTGTTTACATACATCTCAGTCCTTGGGAAATACCCTACCAACTCATACCCACCACTGTTCTTATTCTCATTAACAGCACACAAAACCCCCCTGAACAAACAAAAAACCCCAAACCAAAGCAAAAACCCCACAAAGCTCATACATGAAATGCTAGAAAGCATGCTGCTTCCAGTTCAGCAAGCATTTTAAACTCTCAACTCCCCTGACTAGAAAGATATTGAAAACAAATACTCAAGTGTTTTCTCAATTATCTTGATAAAAACGAACAAGCCTGACCTTCTGTGAAATCTTGGTTTATCCTACCCTTCTAAAAAGTGAAATGGTTTTTGTCACTTACACAAGTATCTCCTCTTTACACATGTGGAATAAAAGGATAAGTGCCAACATTTCAGCTAAAGCATTTCCTGCAAACAATCTCCTCCAGCAACAGAGAGCACAAACACCACATCTGCAGCAGCTATCCAAGCTAATTGTCACTGCTCGGTTATTTGCTAAAGCTCCAGCCAGGGAAACACCTCAACAGGAATGCAGCCCAAGTGGGGTGCAGAACCTCAAAGTCACTGAGAACATTTAAAAGGACCCCACCTCCATCACAATAATGTCTAAGCAATTTTACCAGATAATCATCAACCATGCCATGCACAACCTCTGAAGAACCAAAGGGTTACATGTAGATGGGGAACAGAGCTCAGAAGTGCTAAGGGATGAAACCCAGACATCTGTAATTTCTGTGGTTTTGAAGGAGTCAAAGTACGGTGTTGAGCAGGTCACCCCAGTCCGTAGCAAGTATCTCAGAAGAAATCTTTGCAAGAGCAAAGAACAAACTCCTGTTTGAAGTGTCTCTGATCAGGAGCTGATACACTGCAAACAACCCTTCTCAGAGTTCTGTTTGACTTCAGTGAATAATTGCTAACAAATGGGACTGTAGAGAAAGTGACATCGCTTTCAAAGCATTCCATTCAGCAAGTTGTAAATAAAAATATAATTGAGACTCTATTAATGTTTGTAACTTTTTAATAGGTTTTATAGTAACTATTTTAGCCATACTTCTAACTTTCCTGCTTCAAATTTGCACCTAAGCACCACAACTTTAAGACTAATGCAATAAAAGGGCTTTTGTCCCTTCAGCTTCTTACCTCTGTTCCTCTAAGGTCTTTGGGATAGTAAATGTCTTCAGTCATTTGAACACTTAGGCCAAAATCCACCAAAACAGCCTTAGTTGACATAAAGACAATGTTGCTTGCTAAAAGAAAAACAAAACCGACATCATTTAAGTGTCTGGCATGTTTGGTATTTATTTTACAACATTCCCGTTTCATTCAGATGCTAGCCTGAAAAGGGAGAGATTAGCACAACCACTCTCTACAGCCAATATATTTCTAGCCAAAATAGGTCTGGTAATGATTTGGTTTAATCTTAAATCACATCTTAAAAATCAAACTGGACTGATTTATGTAAAAGAATCAACATTTAGTAATTTTCTTAGCTTAAAATTAAAACGCAAAAGACAGAGAGAGAAAAAGGCTGAGGGTAGAGGAGGAAGGTAGAAGACTGATAGGCACCACAGCACAGTGCTCTGAAGATGTTTTATGGTCTCCAAGATGGAGATCATGCTGTGCAGCTCTGGCTATAAACAGCACAACTGTTGCTCACCAAGAGGTTTTTCTAGAGTAACAATTTAAGTGAAGTCAGTAACAGAGAGTAACCAGGGCCCCTCCACAGCAGCCACACCAGTCACTTGCACAGGTCAGTGAGGGCAGCTCAACATGACAACAGAGCACAGACAGTGGCTGCAAAAGTAATAGAACCCTGAGCATTTCAAACTCCCTCTGAACTGCAGCAGTATCTAGGAGCTTAATTGACTTTCCTTCATAAAACTCTGCCTAAGGCACAACTTTGTACTCAGTGGCTTTGTTTGCAGCTGTATTTTTGATCAAATACTTATGAATGTAGTGCTTGGTGTGAGCCTTGAGAAATTCTTGTTTGCTGTTTCAGAAGATGTGGTAAAATGAAACCTCCAAGTTGCACAGTAGAAACACATTTTCTCTTACAGGAAACTGTGGGCCATTTCCCATCTTGACAGTGCCTACCTTGACCGCCCAACGGGAGGACAGACTTGGTTTCAGCAGTACTGATCCCTGAAGCAATGCCTCACACAGCTACCTCCTTACCAGTGCTATAGGCTCTGTAAATCTGTAATTCTAGGGATAACTCTGAAGATATGGATTTTAAACACCCCATAATAGATGGTGCAAAGGGCCACAGTGCAACAGGGTCTGCTGCCTGCCTGGGACTTTACCCAGCCCCAGCTGCAGCTGGTTTTGGACTGAAGCTACCCACACCAAACAGCCTGATGGTTTAACTGCTCTCCAAACAAGGGTTAAAATGAGTGGCAGCACCAAACACCTCCCAAGAACCAGACTGTCTTCCTACCCTTCTTTGCTCAAGGCATTTTTTCCTCTCAATAAAATCTTCATCTCCTTCTGTATCAGCAGAACAGACTCAACTGCAGCTCAAAAGCAGCAGATGGAGCGAGGAAGAAATTAGAGGTGTTGGGAAACATCCTTTTCTATTGATTCCACCTGGGGAGGGAAAATCACACTGCTCCCTGCATGAGGCTGCCTTGCCAGGCAGAGGGCATGACTCCATTTCAGGTCTGGACTACCCAGCTCACCCTTGCCACCAAACAGGCAGAAGTGTGGTCAGGGCTCACCCTGGCCACCTCTGGACAACCACACCTGCCCCAGGCAACTCTGCCTCATCACCTGCCCTGCATCCACCAACACAGGAAAAGGCTGGAAAAAGGGAAACACACTCATATCCACCACATTCACAACCAACTTGTTCTCCTCTTCACTACCTAGATATACTAGGCTTTGGGCTGGTTTGTTTTTTAGATCTTTAATTAATGTCTTTGTTACTGCCAATTAAAATAAACCCATAGGAAAGACTCTTACTACAAGTGAGAAAGAAAAATTAAGGAAAAAAATAAGCAGTTTTTCAGTTGTCAGAATCTCAAAGGCTTACATCTAAAGTACTGACCCATACGAAATTAAAAAAAAAAAAACCCAAAAAGCAAAACTGAGATAAAAAATTAGCAATTCCTAACCATCATCTTCTGTGAACTACTGTAATGCTTCAGTCTAAATATTTCTATCTTAAACCCTCAAGTTTAGCTAAATAAATTCAGAGATGCATCTATCTGCAGGCTGAGGTGGTACTGGGAAAAACAGCACTTAATACCAATTTAAATGCAACACATTAAAATTGAATTTTAAAGCAATTTAAAACTACTGTATATAATATAGACTTAACATCAATGTGTTTGGTTATTTATACATGTGAGTATCCAGAGTTTTTTAAAAGCAAATATATATTAAAATTTGCTGTATTTGTTGAAAGAAAAAAACTAGCACAAATTATGTATTTACTTCCAAAATGTCTCAAACTGAGGAACAGGTGTGTAGAAATGTAAAGCCTAAAAGAAGGTGTGAGTAGAAGGTGAGCATGGAAACTTTCAGGATGAATTTATATTGAAAGCAGGAAACTTCTGGCTGAACACAGACTGATACCTTCACTCTTTAGGTTTTTATTTAAATTGAATTGCTCATGAACGGCATAAGATCTATGACATTTTAATTATCCTCTCTGCTGGAGTGAATTAATAAATAGCATAAGTAACTATTACCTCCAGAACCTGACCTTGCCGTTTGTTAAGCATTATCCATCCCTCCCACTCAGAGATGTAAGGCTCAGTGTGATGCCCCAGCTCAGTCCCAGGCACTCCACCAGGGCCCCAGCCCAGCCAGGACCAGAAAGGAGCCCAGGGAATCACACAGACGTACGTTTGATATCATGGTGGATAATCCTCTTCGAGTGGAGAAAGTCAAGTCCCTTCAGAATATGCTTTGTCACCCAAATTATTTCAAACTCTCTCATAGGACCACAACTCTCCAGCTTTTCCATGACAGATCCTCCCTCTCCAGCTTCCATGAAGAGATGAATCGTCTCATCCCACAAAATAGCACCGTATAATTCAGCAATGTTTTCGTGACGGAAACATGCCTGTATTTCAACATCTGATGGTTTGAACTGTTCCACTGGGACCTAGGACATTGAAACAAAACCAGTTATCCATAACAAAAACAAGTTTTCCATATGGATACTAATTATCCTATGGATTAACATAAGAGAAGGAAGTAAAGCACTTGTATCCACTTGTTAAAATACTGAACTTTACTTTGCTCCTGTGACTTTTCTTCCTTTGCAGCTGAGAAACATCCTGTTAAAAGCTGAGAGATATTTTGGAATCATGCCCAAATAAAAAGTGCAATCTTCCAGAAAAAGCAATGTAGCAAGAGCTATTCCCGTCAAAATCCAGTGATTACGCAAAAGCTTTATGCAAACTTCCTGGTGAGGAGATAAAATTCCCACTGCTTTTTCCATCAGCTTTGTGCACTCATCTGCACTACCAGAACTACACACCCACCTGACAGGTGGATCAGTGCTTGTAGTGCTCAGGCCCATTACTGACCTCAATTCAGTCCTTATCAGCACTGGTTTATGGCTTACAAGAAATGAAACCTGCTTTGAAGGGAGTGCCAGCAGCACGATATTTCTTTAAAAAGTACTGATGGCAGATTGCTGAGACAATAAAAGCAGTGTTTGCTTACACACAGAAAAGTTACTACTGCTCTTTTTAGTTTTCTTCCCTTGGACTCACCTCTGTGAACCAAATAAGAGGCTTGTTTATTTCAATGAGAAATACTTTTTGTATTTTCAGAAACATTAGGATACTTTAATTCTGCAGTGGATTATGCAGGAGCAGCTAACTAAATCTGTCCCCATGTGGACACACTGGCTGCAGGGGAAGGACATAAAGCTGCCTTCCCAGCTCTTCCACACACAGAATTAATACAGGTACTTATTCATGAGCTGGGGGATATAGAGCAATGTAGTGCTCAGCAGTTCTCTTGAGGCATCTCACTACCTTAACTCCATCAGTGCCCAAAACACAGTAAGAATTACACATACTGAATTCTCAGCAACTTTAATGGCACTGGAGTAAAGAAAACTGAAGTTTGAGCACCTCAGTTAAAGGACAAGAGCCAAAACCCATCTGCAGCAGCAGGGTTCTGCTACCACCTCTAGTGGGGATGGGAACTTACACTGATATTTTACCACTGTGAGTACAGTAGAACAAATAGAAAATCCACTCTGCACCACTGCCCATGTGCCAGTTACACACACTTCCAGATACTCTCAAAATGCTGAAACATTTGCAGCGTCAGAGCCAAAAAATTTAAACAAGCTAACAGAAGTGTATATTTTCCCCACCCTGTTTAGGCCAACAAAACCAAGATGATCATAGGCCAACAGTGGAATTTGATGCAGACATATTTGAAAATATGCTGTCAGTAGCATGTCATATAGTATTTGCTCAGAGATAAAACTACTGAACTAACATACCAGTTTGCATGCCATTCGTTTCTTGGTTTCTCTGTCTTGGGCTAAGTACACTTTCCCAAAAGCTCCCCGAGGAATAAAATCAGAACCAATGTTCCTGTAAGTCAACTTCCATGGAAACAGGAGCACATCCGAGTCAATTTGATAGCGCCCATTCTTGGGTGTGATCTGTGGAGTTAAATAAATAATAAAAAAAACCACAGTGAAGTTAAAACTACTTCAAATCTAATTAATTTTATACATATAGTGGAAAAAAATATATCACTTATGTGTATGATGCACATGATCTGCTTAGCAGTCTTTATTTAGTAACACCAAATGGGAACAGCATGTGAGGTGTGGCATTCATTCACAGCCCAGGCATCCATGTTTCTCTCCAGTGACTAACTTACGAAGTGTAAGTTGCAATTAATTGTCTTGAAACAACAACAACAGCAGCTAGGTTAATGAAATTACCCATCTCTTGTTATTAGATTTACCTGCACATGTTTGTCCTTCCTGTAATCTGTTAACTTGTTATGCCACATACCTGTTACTCACAGGTTATCTTATACAATGTGAGCAAGAGTTTCAGCATTTCCTAATATCACATGTACTGCTAGGGGTTCAATTTTCCATCTTGTATTGGAGTTTCTGCTTCTTAGTAAAAGGTCAAAGAAGTCTGCCTTGATTTTACCAGCAACTTTCCTCTAGTTTTATACCATAGTTAAAAAAAGAAGAACAGGACTAACATTGTCTGCTCTAGGTGTGTAATGTTGGGAGCTTTGGTTCTTCTGTATCACCAACTAGGCAAGGAGGGGATTCAGGGCACCTAGGTCAGTATCTTGCTCTAAATCTTTCTCCCAAACAGCTCCTCCCTCTGCACGTGACAGAGAGAGACCAAACGCCTAACTACAGCCATGTGAGTACTGCTCCATCTCTGATGTTGCTTCTTCAGTCTCAGCTACAAAATTAATATTTCCCATGAATATGCTTCTAATTATTTCAGACAGCATCTGGAATATCCTTACTGCTACTTTATCAAGACTCTTGAAGAGATGTAAAATCACATCAAGGATATTTATCATTTCACATCTGTCACAGGGCCTCAAATACTCAGCTCTTCAGCCACCTTTTTAAAGACAACACCGTATCAGGAAGAATATTTGGTTTAGATTTCTATTTAAGATGTAACACATGATCTTTCATTCTTAATCTACCTTCATGTTTTTCAATTAGGAAAGTATCTTCTTGATGCTAAAATTGTCATTTGTGATTTGTACCTACATGACATAAATTAATTCTTCTAAGTTCCTAAATCTGAGGAGGATAAGTTCTTAACCTTTGGCCAAGGGGGCATGGGCTGTCCTTTAATAAAAAGTATTTTGCTTAGGATAGAGAGAACAAGCCTTCCCTCTACTGATTAGAGCCAGGGTAAGGCACTCTGTAGACATCTAACAATCTGTACATCTTGCTTGCCTACTTCTGCATTTCAGAGGGTTGAGACTAATCCACATGGGTTACACCTTATCCTGGAAAGGAAGAGAGGCCAAGCAGAGCAATTTATTCATGTTGCAGAGCACATTATTCATGTTTTCAGGAGGCTTTTAGGACTAGTTCCTAGCCTGACCCTGTGAACATTTGTCTGTGGCTGCAATGCATCTTTCAGCTCAGTTTTAACTAAAAGAAATCCAGCTTGTGCACTTCAAGATCCTTTGTGATGCAAGCCAGAAAACAGTGGTGCAGTCAGAAACACTCCCGACCCTCACCAAAATGCTGTAGATATTTACAGAGCAATGCCCCTGCTGAAATGCATGCCCTGCCTCCAACCCTCAGTTGCATAATGGGATCACGTGCACCTAATAGTACTTGGTTCATACCAATTGTATGCATCTGTAGAAACAATATGCAAGCAAAACAACCATGAGTTCATAGACTGGTGTCTACCCTAAGTATAGGAAACATTTAATATTACTAAGTGTCATTTTGAAGTTCCAGTTGAAAAGTGTTTTGCAAGTGCTCCCTCCAAATCAGAATAAAGCAGTACTCTGTGGTATTTCACCCCTGAGTAACCAATAAGACTCAAGCAACCAGTGTTCACATATAAAATATATTACATGCAAAATATTTAAGATGATAGATGTAAAGTACCTTAAGAAAATACAGCAGCAGCACCAACATACATGAATAGAATTCCATTGCAACATTGATTGGTTCCAGAGCAACTCATCTTAAACAAAAGTTTAATGACACTAATATCTAGATATGCTTGTAGAACACAAACAATTTTAGGGAAAAAATGAACATCTCCAAACAACACATCTATAAACTTGAATTTTGCAGTGCGAGATATAACATAATACTGTAACTCTTAAAATCACTTGATATGTGCTTTTTCTCCTTACATTACTACTATTGACATTTTGTGCAGATAGAGCAAATTTAGGAACCAACTAGGTCAGGGCCCCATCCAACCTGGCCTTGAACACTTCCAGGGATGGGCCATCCACAGTTTCTCTGTACAGTCTGCTCCAGTGCCCTACCACTCTCAGAGTAAAGAAATCTCTACTCCTTTAGTTTAAAGTAATTCCTCCTTGTTCTATCACTACACACCCTTCTAAAAAGTCACTCTCCCTCTTTTATATACAAGTTATGGATTTTATAAGCCCCATTTAAGTACTGAGAGGACAAAATGAGTTGTAGATGTTGCCTTTTGACTGCTTGTCTCAAGTTTGTATTCAATACTGGGAAATGTTTTCTAACCTCCAGGGATACCAGCAGATAACAGAGTGGATCCTTCTGAACAACAGACCTTTCTCCATAGCTGCCTGAGACTGCAGGGACTACACTTGATAGACTCAGAGACCCCTTCCAGCCCTAGAGTTGCACAGGAAACCACAGCCTCTTACTTCTGGAACTGATCTTTATTTAGAATCATTAAAAACTTCTAATTCCTAAGGTCTATGAAATGCCAAGTAAAAGGAAAACAAACATACCATATTCAAGAGGATTCCAGATTCCTGTTGTCTGCATCCTTTAAATTGTTTTGCAGTGTTAGACACCTGATTTGCAAAGGCAAGCAGGTCTTCCACAGTCCCGTATTTGACAGAGGACATAAAAGAGACCTCCCTTTCACAAAACAGTAATGATTCTGCACGTTCATCATTTTGATTTGCCTCTTCACACATTGTAATTAAGCTGTCTTCATAGACTGCAATGTCTTCACCTGGATAATGGTTTTCCATGATGGCGATCACCTCAGACATATTTAGATCAGCTAGCAACAAGTCAATCTCCTCTTTGCTATCACTACCTGTGCTCATATACTCCATTACTGTCCACTTTGCAAAACCACTCCTGGAAAAAAAAGAAACAAACTTGAAAACACTTTTCACCTAAACTTGTTTTAGCAAAGTAAGAATGAAAAGGAGTTATCAGAGTGATCAGCAGCTCATCATTATACAGTTAGACTAAAAATTAATAACTTGTATTATGAAGAAAATCATAATCAGGGGTGAAGACAAAATGGAGAAATATTTGCTAGTGAAATTTATTTAGAAGTTATTAGTTAACCTCCCCTGTCATTCATTCTTGGAATTTATTAGGATAAAGCTTTTCCTAAGAGGAACAGGTACAGTAAGAATACACCACTGTGAGAGATATGCAAAAATGAAGGAGCACCCTCAATACAAACAAAGGAATTCATTGTTTGGAAAAGAATAACAAAGAGAGATATTAACATTCTCAATTAGTTTATGCCTAAGTTTGTACTGACAATATATGTGATGTACCCAGAAAGAAGGACAGGTCACAAAGCAAGGTCATTCCACTAGTAAAAGGCATCTGTTACTATTATTGTACAAAGCACAACTGTTACCACCTGAGATACAAAATCAATTTTTTTTTTTGCAAATAACTGGTCAGAACTAGACTTGAACTGAAATTTTCACCCTGACTTTCAGAAGAAAGTCAGAAACTCGGATATCATAAAAGCAATGAGCTTTTGAAGTGGTTTCCAGCAGTTTGTTCTGCCCCCACTAATCCCAACAATAACTTTTTAGGTTACTATTGCAACTATTTTGCTGGAATGGATTTACAGCAAGCTGGGTTCAACTTCCCAAAAAGTTAGAGAGTTACATATTCAAGTTAAAAACATATGCATGGACAGTCATTAAAATACTGACACAAATAGTTTCTAACACATAAATGTCTACAGCACTTACCTTGTATTTAACTTGATTACATCACTCAAAACCATTTAAAAACGTCTCAACAGAATCCCTGAAGTCATCACGTTTTTCTGAACCCGTATTTACCACTAATGATAATTTCGCAGTGTTCTGTGGCAGTCTATTAAAAAAAGCAAAACAAATAAAGCCATTGCATACCAGCTCAAGCAGAAGGACTGGTTTGTACTCATATAGAACATTTGCTTCATGGAAAGAAGAGCTAGTAATCACAAGACTGAGATAGCAGGGGATTTTTCTGCAAAATAGATGACAACTCAAGAAAGAATCAAGCTACTGTATCATCCAGATTTCCAAGTAGCAGTGAAAGATAGTTTTTCCATGGTTAAGTCCTGAGTTTTATTCTCTCTCTCATGCTTGCTTAAGCAAAGAGTAGGACCTCCTTTTCCTTTAGCAGAACTGACTACAGCATGCCCTCTTTAGAGAGCTCTCATTTCCCTTTTTCATAATCCACTGCACCGTCTATTTTGGGCAAAAGATAACAACTAGGCAAAAAGACACTTAAAAAAAAATAAAGAAAAGCAGCAAACACAACCTTATCTCAAGGACAAGCAGCACACTCGGTTCCCTGAGGCCATGGAGCAATGCATTTACCCAGGTACAGTTTCTGGTTATGATCACTATCTTTTCTTACCCTCACCACAAGGACGTAGAAGCTTTGTGGCACATATTTCTCATGGGTTAGAGTATTTACGTCAGCTCTAATGTGAAGAAAACCAAGTAAAATGACGTGTCTGACCTGGCAAAGAAGTCACTCCACGTGCTGAAAATTCAAAAGGCAGGGCAGGAGAGCAGATGCAGCATCAGAAAAGGCAAAGAGGGTGCCTGTTCCTTTTCAAACTCACACCCAAACCCTGTGAGTGATGGTGGCAGAGCAGTACTGTGCCCCTCCCCATTCCCCAAGATGGGCACAGTGACTTTCACCAGCACTCTACACCACTTCACCCAGCCCTAGCCAACCCACACCCCCAGTATTAGGGCAGCCAGGTAGGCTGGAAACTTTGTGGTCACTAGCAGTATGTGATCGGGGAGGCCCCAGGCTTTGTATCCTGGGTGCTCAAAGAGGTCACAGAAAGGAAAAGATGCTGTGGGTGTTTTCTAGCCCCTATCACCCCAAGTTGCTCCATGATCAAGCTATATAGGCTGTTAACAAAGCCTGAACATGGCTACTTTTTAATATAAAGGAGATTTCTATTTTTCTCCAGAGCAAGACTTCTATTTTTTTTTTTTTTTTGTGCTGAATTCGTAGGGTTCAAAAGAAAAGAAACAGTGCTGTCATAAAAGGAACCAAGAGACCTCATGTGTAAAGTCAAGTAAAGTTACAAACTAGTCCTGAGGGACTTTCTGAAGAAAAACATGAGCCTCTAGATGCTCTGGTCTTTTGTGAATAAAGACAAATACGTACCACAAACTAATTTACTCTCTGGCAGCATTTTCATGCACAAAGCATCTGAACAGATTAGACCAAATGTAGCTTTCTGAAAGAGCCAGCTCTGCTCTGTTCCTCAAAATGTTCCCAAACTACAGCACAATACTAATAATGTAGTGCTACCCGAAAAGCTCTGAATGACACAAAGAAGTGACTATAACTTGCATATTCTCAGTTCTGTGCTTTTAGTGCTTGAGAAAATCTGCAAACCCTTCACCTTTACAACTACCTGAAAGGAACAGGTAGTGAAGTGGGAGCTGGTCTCTTACCTCAAATAACAAGTATTGGGATAAGGGGAAATGGCCTCAAGTTGTGTCAGTGGAGGTTGGATATTAGGAAAAATTTCTTCACTGATAGAGTTGTCAAACACTGGAACAGCCTGCCCAGGGAAGTGGTGGAATCACCATCCCAGGGGGGATTTAAAATACATACATGTACACCTGACACTACAGGACATGGTTTAGTGGAGGGCTTGGTAGTGCTGGGTTGGACTCAGCAATTTTACAGGTCTTTTCCAACCTAAGTGATTCTTATTTTTCCCTATATCTAGCAAATTCTAAGCACTAAATGTTTACACAATAAAAGCAGTGCCTAGAAAATAAAAGTTGATTTTTTTTAATTATGCAGCAATTTAGTATTATATTTCCGCTACAGGTAAAAAAAAAAAAAAAAGTCATTTTCCAATGGGGAATTCACTCTTCCTATTTATTCCTAAAATCCTGTACTAGTATCAGTGGTAGGCACTCATGTAGTATTCTAAATCATCCTATATAATCTAGGTTCATGAAGAAATGACATCACTATGTATGCTTTACTTAGATTCTCAGCTAAAAAACTGGGTTTACCTGCAGTGGAAAAATAAAACTGCATGCAAACACTTAAGTCAGTTGCTAAAGCACAAGACTCTTTCTCCAGTTTTGCCAATATTTCAACATCATCACATGAGTAATTTGTAAGTCAAAGGTTTATTTCTCTCTCTGCATAGCTTTTCAACTCCCTTTGCCTAACAAGTGTGCTGCCAGAGACCATCCTTATATCCATCATATTAAGAGTAACTAGATACTAGACTTCTGAGCCCGTGGGATTTTTGTGTGTCAAGGATCAACGATGGAACAAAATTGAACAAAATCTACAACAAAAATAAAATTTAAAAACCAAAAACACACAGACAAAAAACCTCAACACCCCTCTGCGCCCCCCCCCC